>VZUI01041325.1:0-52851 GCA_013401135.1 Cettia cetti | reverse complement strand
TAGGTTTCTTGTGATGATTTTTTTTTTTTTTTTTTTTTTTTTGTAATGGAGGTAAGATAAAATTGCTCTGGGTGAAATATTCCCTAGGCCATGGATATAACTATTGCATGAAGCAATTCCACTTGTGATGTTGCAGACACTGCTGGAGGTCAGACTGTAGGAACAAGTGACACCAGGGAGCACCCCAGACACAATCTCTCCCTCCTAAGCTAAATACTGAGGCTCTGCAGTGGTGGCTGCCTAGGGGTGGCTTTCTGCTGTAAGCAGAAAAACAGCTGAAGAAATTCTGCATTTTTTAAATTGGATTCCTATTTACGATTTTGTTGCTAACTAGCTTGATTTCTCAGCAGAGAAGCTTTTTCAAGGTCAGTAATTCCAGGGGCTGGGCACTGAGCTCAGTCTGCCAGCAGCTGGCTGTCAGGCTGGAGGGGGTGTCCAGTGGGGAAGCACCACAAACCCCTTGGGGAGCACAGCGGGGCCAGGCACTGAATCACTGGAACCTCCTAAGTGCCAGCAAGCCACAACATGTGACTGAAAGAAGAAATGAAAGTCTTCACAAGTATTCTGGCTTATGCACGTGATCCAACTCAGTTGCTGGTGTTATTTGGCACCCGTGACAATATTCCAAAATCTTAACAAAATTCACTCTCCTCCTACTGGCAAAAATCTTTGAGCTCAGCCCAGCCAGACCAACACTTGCTATTCCCACAGCACTCTTCAGAGCTGGCAGATAGATGATCTCAGGCCTCCAGCTAGCATCTCACATGCCCAGAGGATTATGACTTGAAACAAACACGAGCCTGTAGATCCACACATCCTTGCAGACCCCACTCCTTGCTCCTGCTCAGCCACCTGAGGATCTGCTCTTGCCCACCAGCCCCTTGAGATGGCTGCATTAAACACTGAAGATTCCTGTGCTGCAAGGGTGCAGCAGGGAAAATGGATCAGGGAACATAGACTGTGGGTAGAAATACTGGTAAACATCTCAGGCTCTCATACCCCAGATGACATTAGATCTCAGGCTTGTGTGGGGACAAAAAGCAACAAACAAAGAGCTCCAACAGCCAAGGAGAGCTCTTTCCATGCTTAGCTACTGGTCACTCACAGTGTGTGAGTCAGGTTTAGCTACTGGTCACTCACTTTTGAGCTAACTTTTGGGTCAGTTTTCTGACTCATAAATCCTAAATTCATTCAAAGAACATTAAAGCTCTACACTGTGAAGAATCTTGTACCAACTAGTAAGTTGGAGATGTGAGAAATTACCTGAGGTGTGGTAAAGGAGGATCTTTTGTTGAATACAAAGAGAGAGAACACAAATTTTATCACTGATCTGTGTCAATAAGGGGGATGACTGGAAAAGTGCTGAAATTATCTTGATGAAAGCAGGGGATAGCAATTACAAATAAATGCACAGTATTTTGAGCTTTTACTCCCTCATGTTAACAGTGGCTATAGCAGTGTTGGAGGAAGAATGATCATTACAGACAGAGAACATGGACGAAGGGCACTTCAGGATTTGGGTCCTTAAGCAGAAATGTTATAGCAGACCTTTCACATACCACACAGCCAGGACAGAAAACGAACACCACAGGGCCATGTTGTAAACGTACAGTATATCAGATATGGTCAAAATGCTGATTCACAGGCTCAATTCTTTCTGAGAATCTCCTGCAGAGATTCCCCTGAAGCCCTTGGAGAGGCAGCTGTGACCCTACAGCACATAGAGGCCCATGGGGGAGCAGAGATCCCCCTGCAGCCTGTGGAGGATCAGGGGGATGCCCTGTGGAGACCCTACACAGGAGAAAGCTCCTGGCAGGACCTGTGGCCCACGGACAGAGAAGCCCATGCTGGAGCAGGTTTGCTGGCAGGACTTGTGATCCCAAGGGAGAAGGATGTAAGCAATCCTCCCCTGAGGGGAAGGAACAGCAGAGACAACATGTGATGAAGTGACCTCAGCCCCCACTCCCCATCCCCCTGCACTGCTGGTGGGGAGGTAGAGAAAATCAGGAGCAAAGCCGAGTCAAGGAAGAGGAGAGAGGTAGGGGGAAGGCATTTTATAATTCAATTTTATTTCTCATTATCCTACTCTGATTTCACTGGTAATAAATTCAGCTCATTTCCCCAAGTGGAGCCTGTTTCGCCCGTGACGGTCACTGGTGACTGATCTCCCCCTGTCCTTACCTCAACCCATGAGTCTGTCATTATAATTTCTCTCCCATGTGCAGCTGAGAAGGGCAGTGACAGAGTGGCTTTGGAAAGATTTCAACACTGAATTCCAGAGCAGAGGTGCCACCAGCACAGGAGGTAGCACACACACCTACCCTGCTGAACAAGAGGGCTGGTGCAGGACTGTATCCATACTTTACAACACTTGCCCTTGGTCTTCTCTTGCTCTGTGGCATTCTGGAATTCTTGTTTATTCTACATCTGTTTTTAAGTTCAAAGTGCTTGAAATGGCACGAGGGTTGTGCTAGAGCCCTACAAAGCCATAGCCTGAACTGATGGTGATGACTTGCTTTGAGCACAGAACAAAGAAAGGCATGTGGGGGTGTTTGAATGAGCAAAGGCTGGTGTGATACTGACAGGACTGTATATG
This sequence comes from Cettia cetti, assembly GCA_013401135.1. NCBI lineage: Eukaryota > Metazoa > Chordata > Aves > Passeriformes > Sylviidae > Cettia > Cettia cetti. The sequence continues at coordinate 50,255 of VZUI01041325.1, read as the reverse complement.
GAGGGAAGCTTGATGTCCATGTCACCCTCTGGAAAGGGTCCTTGTGAGGGGTCCTGGGTACCAGCCCCTCCCACAAAGAAGTGATAAGCTGAGAGCAGAAAGGAGACTGCTGTCCTTTGCCATGTTATCCATTTGGCTACAGGGCTTAAGGATACCTCAGCATCTTTCATAATATCCTCCACCAGCACACAATGGCACCATGACAGCATCCCTCCTGTGAGCAATGGTGCTGTGCTGGAAAAGGACTGGCAGACCAAGGAAATTCCTCCATGAGAATAAGGGATAACAGGCTGGGTAACATCTCCAGCACCACCTCCCAAGGGCAACTAAACCAATGCTTACTGACAACAAACCACAATGTTTGCATAGCCCCAAAACACCTCACACCTTTCAGAATTCACTCTCTCTGCACCTCTGCACGTCAGGGCATGCCAGCACTGTTCCTTTACAGATTAGGAATGAAATGTGGTCCTGAAAAACAGAAGTGAGCTATCTGCAGCCTAAACAGGATGTCTTTGAAATAAAGAATTGAAACTAATTGTCCTGAGACTTCGGTGCACAGTTCTAGATCATGGGTTTCCCCTTCCTGTTCCAGCATCCTGCATTGTGTGGCACTGCCCACATCTCTTGGCAGCATCCCTGAACAAATAAAAACAACTCCAGTGAGGTCAGGGTTTGGTGTAACAGCCCCTGAGGGACGAAGTGAGGGTTAAGGCTTAGGAATCTCTTGACAACACATTTGTTATCCATATTACAGGAACAATTGCAGCCATGGCTCTGTCACTCATAAACAAGAGGATGAAAGATGGATGATTCAGGAATAAGTGTCCAGGACAAGACCGTTACACACAACAACAGCCTATGCTGGCAGATAACCCATCACAACGATGAAAAATGAGATGTCTGTTGCAAAGTAGTCTAGATAATGTAGTAAGTTCTGGTTAGCCGTGCAGGCGCAGGGCGGGGCTTTCCTCCGGGGGGCAGCGGGGTGATTAAAAGAGGGCTCGAGGCAGCCTGGAGCGGGCAAATGGGCGTGGCACAGCAGTTCACACAGGCAGGGCAAGCAGGCAGGGTTGCAGGTTTCCTCCTGCTAGTGGGGTTTTTAGTTTGTTGTTATGTTTTTGTTGGTTGCTTGGTTTTGGGTTTGTTAGTAATGGTTTTTACACAATCAAAACCTGCAGTTAGTAAAAGTGTGTGCAGCCAAATAGAACCCTCCATAAAGGATGTGTCTGTCCAGACCCCTTTCTGTGTGGAGTGTTGGAACTTATCAGTGGTACCAGGGAGTGTTGTAGAAGAAGCCCCTCTGTGCTGTGAACAGGTAAATGATCTCCTTTAACTGGTGGCCAAGCTTAGGGAGGAAGTAGAAAAACTAATATTGGGGAAAGTGAAATAGATTGGTGGAGTTCTGCCCTTCCATCCTTGATGGAGGCCTGCCAGGAGTCAGAGGACTCCCATGCATCCCACTTTCAGGCAACAGGGGGACACCTGGTGGATGAGGGGGAGTGGAAATGGATCCCTACTCAGGGAGGAAATAAAAAATTCCTCCTGACCTTCATCACCTACCCAGCTGCCATTTCAGAATATGTATGAGGCCCTAGATCTAAAGGGTCAGCCAGATGATATAGAAGAAAATTATCTGCCCAGTGGGCATCACAATTATGCTTCATCTGTAGGATGATACTCCAGGCTGGCAGTGATGAGACTGAAAAGAGGAGTGTCAGGGCAATTAAAAGCCTTTAGGGCACTGGGTCAAGTGGTTGATAGGGCAGGAGCACAGGTAGTGTTCTGCTCAGTCCCTTTGGTGGCAGAGAAGAATGATAGGGAAAAATAGGAGAGCCCACATTATCAACAAGTGGCTCAAGGGTTGGTGTCATCAGCAGAATTTTGGGTTCTTTGATCATGGGGCAACTTTATGGCACCTGGTCTGCTGGAACTGGATGGGCTCCAACTCCCTGTTAAGGGCAGAAGAATTTTAGCTCATGAACTGGTGGAACTCACTGAGAGGGCTTTAAACTAGGTTTGAAGGGGGAAGGGGATGCAGCTGGGGTGTCTGGAAGCAGGGCCAAGCATGGTAAGCCTGAGTTAGGGGTGAAATCAGTAACCCAGCTGAGGTGCACATACAGTAATGCATGCAGCATGGGTAACAAACAAGAAGAGCTGGAAGCCATGGTGCAGCAGCAAAGCTATGATGTAGCTGCCATCACAGAAACATGGTGGGACACCTCACATAGCTGGAGCGCTGCGCTGGATGGCTACAAGCTCTTCAGGAGAGACAGGAAAGGGAGAAGTGATGTACAGGTGGCCCTTTATATTAGGAAGCCTTTTAATCCAATGAGTATTGAAACTAATGATGAAGAAGTTGAATGCCTATGGGTAAGAATTAAGGGGAAGGCCAACAAGGCCGACATCCTGCTGGGAGTCTGTTATCATCCACACAACCAGGAAGAAGAGGTGGACAACTTATTCTATAAGCAGCTGGAGAATGTCTCAGGATCACCAGCCCTTTTTCTTGTAGGTGACTTTAACCTACCAGACATCTGCTGGGAACTTAATACAGCAGAAAAGAGGCAGTCCAGGAAGTTCTTATCAGTGTGTGGAGGACAACTTTTTGTTACAGCTGGTGAGTGAGCTCACCATCGGAGGGACTATGTTAGACCTGTTGTTTGAAAATAGAGATAGGCTGGTGGGAGATGTGGTGGTTGGAGGCCGCTTGGGGCAAAGTGATTATGAAACGATAGAGTTCTCAATATTTGGTGAAATCAGGAGGAACATCAATAAGCCTCTTATATTGGACTTCCAGAGAGCAGACTTTGCCCTATTGGCCTATTTAGGAGACTTACTCAGAGGGTTCTTTGGGAAGCAACCCTCAAAAACCAAGGAGTCCAGGAAAGGTGGGCGTGCTTCAAAACAGGGATCTTGAGGGCACAGGAACAGACTGGCCCTGTGTGCTGAAAGATGAGTAGATGAGGCAGACGTCCAGCCTGGATGGTCAACGAGCTTTCGAAGGAACTTAGAAATAAAAAGAGGATGTATCATCTTTGGAAGGATGGTCAGTCTCACAGGAAGTATTTAAGGGGGTTGCTAGGGCATATAGGAAAAAAATTACAAAGGCCAAAGCTCAGTTTGAACTTAATTTGACAACTTTTGAAAAGGATGATAAAAAATGTTTTTACAAATATATTAATGACAAAGGGAAGGGTAAGACCAACACTTGTTCTCTACTGGATGCAGGAGGGAACTTAATAACTGCAGATGAGGAGAAGGTGGAAGTGCTTAATGCCTTCTTTGCCTCAGTCTTTAGTGGGAAGATGGCTTGTCCTCAGGACAACTGCCCTCCTGGGCTGGTAGATGGTGTCAGGGAACAGAACGGTCCTGTTACCCAGGAGGAGAGAGTCAGAGAACTACTGAGCCACTTGGATGTTCATAAATCTATGGTACCAGATGGGATCCATCCCAGGGTGATGAGGGAGCTGGCAGATGAGCTTGCAAAGCCGCCCTCCATCATTTACCAACAGTCCTGGCTCACTGGTGAGGTTCCAGATGACTGGAAGCTGGGCAATGTGAGGCCACATCTTGAGTGCTGTGTCCAGTTCTGGGCCCCTCAGTTCAGGAAGGACATGGAGTGCTGTGTCCAGTTCTGAGGGCATTGAGTGCTGTGTCCAGTTCTGGGCCCCTCAGTTTAGGAAGGACATGGAGTGCTGTGTCCAGTTCTGGGCCCCTCAGCTCAGGAAGGACATGAAGTGCTGTGTCCAGTTCTGGGCCCCTCAGCTCAGGAAGGACATTGAGTGCTGTGTCCAGTTCTGGGCCCCTCAGCTCAGGAAGGACGTTGAGGCGCTTGAGCGTGTCCAGAGGGGGCAACGAGGCTGGTGAGGGACTGGGAGCACACGCCCTGTGAGGAACGACTGAGGGAGCTGGGGTTGTTTAGCCTGGAGAAAAGGAGATTCAGAGGTGACCTTATCACTCTCTACAACTTCCTGAAAGGTGGCTGTAGTCAGGTGGGGGTTGGTCTCTTTCTCCAGGCAGCAACTGACAGAATGAGAGGACACAGTCTCAAGCTATGCCAAGAGGAATAGAGGTTGGATATTAGGAAAAAGTTTTTTACTGAAAGAGTGATAAAGTACTGGAATGGCCTGCCTGGGGAGGTGGTGGAGTCACCATCCCTGGATGTGTTTAAGGAAAGACTGGATGTGGCACTCAGTGTCATGGTTTAGTTGAGGTGTTAGGGCATGGGTTGGACTTGATGATTTTGACGGTCTCTTACAACCCAGTGATTCTGTGATTCTGTGAGATGGTTTTGAGGTAATTTAATGATGCCATCAAGTATGCCTCAGATGCTATTACAGACAAAACTAAAAGCAAGGAAGAGAGAAGCTTAGAAGTCATCCATTCAAGCCGCTTCAGTCCATTTGTGTATCATGACAAATAAAGAGCAGTTATTATAGAAAATTGTGGTTCAGAGAGCAGACCCCAGAAAATAACCTATACTAGTGAAAATCAAAATCAAGGCCTTTTCCAAGTCATGTGATACACCCCAGCTCACATCCACAGGGCTGAACTCTGAACACTCAAAGAGGCAGGCTGCACCTATCCAGCTCCAGGCTAGGTCCTGAGCTGTGCCAGCACCCACCAGAGTGTCAGCTGAGAGGAGCCAGCAGCCAGACAGACTCATCCTTGCTGCAAAATGCTCCTGGGGGGTTTATGGACTCAGGTGCCAGGCATACCTCAGTGCTACCTGCAACTCCTTACAGGGCCCCAACAGTTCCAATCCTGACTCCTAAAAATGCACATTCCTCAGGCTGTCCTGAGGGCAACAAAAGGCCAACAACAGCAAATAAATGTGGTGAACTGTGCATGGGCTGGGATAATGGTGCACAGTAACTGCCTTGTGAGTTTTTAGCATGCTCCTCAGCATGAATTTGGCCCAGGCTAATTATTGCTTTCCCAAATGATGCCTGAACAAAGTTTAGGGATCAGTACAAGCTTAGAGCCCTTCCTGTTTTGGATATGGCCAGCTTGCTCTGGGGAGCAGAAAGATTTAGCTGTTGGACAGAAGCTACTTTATTCTAGTTGGCAAAAGTAACACTACAGTTCCTGTCTGCTTTTATTTACTAGTTTAGCCACAGTCAAACCACCCACCACAGCTGTGTATTTCACTGTCATAATAAATCTTACTCCCTCTATGATCTGGACATGACTGTGCATATCAGGCAATATGGGAAGAAAGGATTTGACTCTTACCCAAAATGTACAGAAGGTAATGGAAAGCATTTCCTTTGCTTCAGTGACAATAGTCATTAACAACTATCTGAATGCCACACTTTTGTGCAAAGGGAAACTTTTCTCCAGGCAGATCTATAAAATTGGTTTTATTCCTATTACTAAAGGGATAACGGAGAAATCTAACTTTTAAGTACTGTGATATGACCCAAGAAATTCAAGTGCAGAATGAAGAGCTGCTGAGTCCCAGATGCATGTGTCCCTAGGGCCATTCCTTTTTACTTGACACTTCAGATGATTCCAGACCTGGTCAAATGCTGCAAGGGGCAGCAGTAAAAGATGTGATCCCCAGGTGTGTTAATTAGTACCAGCCTGAAGTTATACAGTTAAATCATGCATTTTTGGCAAATTTTTACAGATTGCTTTCAAAAATGGTTTTCGAAAGCTGATTCTTTGATACTTTGAAATGAAGACAGAAATGTCTGCAGCAGGTCCATGGGGAAAATGGAACAAGGGTTTCATTAACTCTGCTGACTTAGGAACCTGACAGCATCAGATGAAAGGAAAAACAAGTCTCCCATCCCGACTTAAACTGAGCACACATTCACCCCACAGACAGCTTCTTCAGTTAACAGTAAAGCAATAGGGCAGCTCTGAATCCATCCCTCATTAGCAGTCTGTCTCATCCATGAGCAGTTCCCTGCATCTGTCGATTAAAGATTTCCCCTGCCTTGGTGAAAGGAGCAGGCTCATCGATGAGGTAATGCTTTTTTTATTCTAATTAAGAACTTGAGTCATCCTATTATTGTAAAGTCTATGAAACAAAACATGTTTAAATCTGCCCAATTACATCATATTCAATCCTCTTCCAAAGAAGAAGTAAAAAAAGAGACACTTTTGATTCTGTATAGTCATAAATTTCTCCTGTAGCCTCTCTAAAGGACGTCCTGCCTCCCACTCCTCTCTTTCTCAGTGAAGTAGGGACTTGCTGGATACGCCTGCAGAGCGGCTCACAGCAGCTCCTGCACAGCTTCAGTGCTGCCTAGCTCTGCTACAAATGCCTGCAGGTCCTGCCAAACAGGAGGGGGAAACCAAAAGCCAAGAGTTCACTCAGAGGACTATGGGAATTATTTGAAAGCTGGTGCCAGCTAGTGGCAATGGCATTTCATTCCAGTTCCCTGATATTACTTGGCTCTACAGTTCTTCTGTACAGTAAAATGCATGTTAAGTTTTTTTCCTTTGGTACATTGTAAACAATGAACCAGGTCTGTTAAAAGTCCTGTGAAACCTTTCATAAAAGGAGTCAATCCACTTTAGCAATCTGGTCAAATTCCAAGCTGGGTATTTGCATTTATATGGGTGCAATTCTCTCTGCATTTCCAGTTGAATTAAGTGTTCTTCATTTACGGTGCTGCAATGAAGTGTTGCATGAAGCAATTAAGTCCTTGCTGCATTTTACCCCAGGTGAAGTTACATTTGTGTTCTGCTTGGAAACACCACCGGATGGTACACACAGCTGTAACACTACACAGATTAGAGAGCTGTTTTCAGCCTTTTGGGCTTAGGATGATGGCATAAACACAAATCAACTATTTATAAAACCCATTAAAGTATATTCAGTGTTCTAATCAGAAAGAAAATGAAGCACATTAAAATAATTACTTAAACTCTTTCCCAAAGGATCCTCATGTTCCAGCTGTGGATGTATTGGAATTACTCAAGCCAGTCATGGCAGAAACTCACCTCAGAACTTTAAGCCAGGCAATTTCTTAAAAACCTGGGGAAATAATGACTGCATAATCTCATGGGACCAAAAATCCAACACTAGACAGGGAAATATGAATGCAGATAAGGACAATGCTGGCATAGGGAGGACTCTCACAAGTTTTCCTTAGGTCAGGGAAATGACTATTTCCAAAATAAAACACAGAGCAGCCAACTTTAGAGCTGTGACTTGTGAATCCAGTCCAAACCTCTCTGACAATGTGAGTGCCCTAGCCCTGATCCCAAGGTACAATTCTTTCTGATTGCCAGGTGCAGACATAGCAGCAACCCCTGTGCAATACATTCTCCTGAAGGAGTGCTTATGGATAGAATGTGTGCCAACTACAAGTCCAGGAGTACCCAAAAATCTCAGTTTTCCTGAGCATAATTCCATTCTGTCTGCCCTCCCAAAGAAAAGCCATGAGAGAAGAGGGCCAAGTACTTCACACATCCAACTTGATTTCCATAGCTGGGAAGTATAGCTAGAAGAGGGTCTCAGTTCACCACTTGGAGCCACACAAGTCTTGGCAGAGTTATCTCAAGAGAACAGGTTACTGCCACTCAGAAGAGATAACACTGAATGAATATGGATGATTCTGTGAGATCCAGCAGCTGAACATGGTTTCATTTTCCACTGTTCATCACCCTCAACCTCCCATTTTTGGGGACATAGCAAGATTTTCAGTAAGGAAACACATTGAAAGCTGTTCTCAGGAGATGGGATTGGTGGCAGAAAAGAAATCTGGATGGAAAAAAGACACAAAGCACCTATAAAAACAAAAATATTCAGGAGACGAATTGGAGGGACTGAATTCCTGCAAGGAGTGCATCCCTGCCAACCTGCTTCATTCCCTAGCCACTCAGTTAAAAAAAAATCCCAAGGACAGGCTACAAGGTTGCCCCTAAAAAAGGTTGAGACCAGACAATTTATGAACAGTGAGGCAGGATTATTCTCTTACTGGGTAGGTAATACAGAATTTTTGCTCCCTTTTCTTCCTCTTTGATGGAGAAGAATGCTATACCAGACCATTATCCTTGGTTTTCAGAAAAATTTCATCTGTCAGTAGAAGACCAATGGGTTTGTTTACTGGGATGTTGTGAGTTGCCAATCTGACAGCAGCTGGATTGGAATTATGACAAATACTTGTGTCACTTGGCAAAGTGATGGTCAAACATGCCTTGCGACCTAAGCTTGTGACTCAACAACTGACAGAAAATAAAGACCTGTCTGTTTAAATCTCTGAAGGCTTCACAGCTGTGAGCACGGATACACACACTGCTAGGAAAACAAAGCTCTGTTTTCTCATTCATTGTTTTGATTATCTGAATTTTGTAAAAGAAAAAGTAATCTGTATCTTCGGTCTTTTTTGATGTTTTGACACCTTCACTCTCTTTTAGCTGACTGGGACAGACAAATTGTTTTTATGCTGTGTATAAATCCTACTGGATTCAGAGGGGAAGGCAAGCATCTACCTGGCTGGACCAAAAGGCAGATGTGAATTTGTGAGTGGCTGAGGAGCAGGATGCCTGAGGAGTGGCAGGAATACAACGCTGCCAGCCAAGGACCAGAAGGCACAGCAGCTGAACACACATTTTGACAAGTTTGCTCCAGACCATCTGTCCAGCAGACAGCAGCTGTGCTAGGACACCACTCCAGACTGCAGAAATGTTCTTCCTTGGAGGGAAAACCCCATGAGCAAGTATGCTATCCTCACCTATTACAGCTCTGGGCATTCCATCAATAAAAGCACTTGGAAAGATGTTAAATGCAGGATTCCCCTTAAGCTGATTTCTGCCTCTTCATCAGCCACTCTCAACTGCCCAAGGTTTCTGGCAGAGGAAGCAAGATCAAATGTTGCCACTCATTTCTTCTCCAAAGACAAAAGGCTGAGGCCATTCTAGGCTCTTCTGCCACAACAGGGAAGAGGAAAGGAAAGGGAGCACTGGCATCAACAACTCAGGAGTCAAGCTGTAGCCTGACTGCCACTAAGGGGCTGGGAAACACGAAGGTGTAGCATGCAACCCAGAAACAACTGCTGTCTTGTGTGCCAGCCTCCCTCCCTCCTGCAGTCTGCCTGGCTCTGCAGGCCCTGGCAAGGCCAGGGCTGGCTCCTGGCTGCTCATTCCCTGCCAATCTGCTGCTCCAAGCTATCACCTACTTCATCTGCAGCCAGAAAAAGCACCAAGTGCCTTAATAATCTCCTTACCAACTAAACCCAGAAATAGCAAACCTCTAGTATACTGCTGGTGCTTCAGCTTGACCCCAGCAACTACCAGGTACAAAGATTTAAAAAACCTCAGGCAGAAGACGCCCAAAACATCAGCCCTCACCAGCCCCATCCCTTCCTAACTATTGTCAGGACTTAGCTGTATCTGTGTTTAAACAACAGATGCAAAGCTTCCACCCTACCCACATCTGTATTCCTCAGGAGAGGCACCAATTTAAATGAGGAGAAGCCACAAGGGGAAGTCCTCTGGAACAACAGTAAAGGCACAGAGTCAAGACAGAAACTCTCCAGGACCCACTAGGAGATAGAAGAACTCTTGCCTAGGGAATACTCACCTCTGAGCAGTTTTCCAGGACAAGCCTATGCCTGGGGAAATATGTGCTGTCACCAAAAGATTTAGGTAGGCAAAGGAAAAAGGATGGAAGGAAGGAACCCTGTGTGGAGGAGAGGCTCCAACGAGGGCTGCAGAGAGCTGATGAAGACTGGAAAAAAAGAGCAGAGGAAAAGGTGGGTTCTCCCAAAGTGGTGAACAAATATTACCTCAGAAGGTAATTGCAGCTGAAGAAATGCATGCACTGAAAGGGTTGCTGCATGTTCTCACCCATGAGGCAGCCACACTCCTTTTGCAGAATTGGTGCTGCTTTCTTCAGAGGAGCTGGTTCACAGTCATTTTAATCAGCTGCTGTCTGAGGTTTTTAGGAATGAACTGAATACAAGTACTAAATTCAGTTGTTGTGACTACAAAGTGGGAGGAGAGTGATGCTACAGCTCTTGGCTTCAACATATAGACAGTAAAACTCTGTATTTCACCCACAGAGGAAGAAGACAAAACCCAATTCAGTTACTGTGATATGTTTTTTAACTTGCTGTAAGATGAAGACCTGGAAATGTGAACTTGATCTTGCTTAGATTAAGCAAAAACATCCTAAACTGGAGGCCTGAATTGTCTACAGAAAGCCAAGCCTTAGGGAAGCTTGAGGGCAGAGTGGATCAAAGATGGCAGCAGGCAGAAAGCTCTGTGGGTACAGGAACATGAGGTCATACTGGTTTTTTGGGTAATTCCTTCACACACAGCCTGGGCCTGAGCACAGGAGCTCGGTTCAACAATTCAAGCTGTTGGAACAGTCCTTGGTACCCCCCTGGCATGGGAACAACCTGCCTTCTCCTAAACCATCCCAATCACAGCCCAGGGGGCAGCACAGGCCAGCAGCCACTTGCAGTGGGCATTCTGGACACAGCCAAGCTCACTGAGAGGACAGAATGTCACGGTACAGCCACGGCCAGACTGCTCAGTCAGCCCTGGCCAAGGGGCCCTGGCACGGCCCAGCTGGCTGAGCACGGCTGCTGCTCCGGATCCCTGCTGCACACAGCTCCCCTCACTCCATGCCAACCTCCCCTCAAACCACTGGCAAATCACACCCTTCTCCATTGCAGAATTTTCAACAGTACCATCGAGTTCAGGTGAATAGCTCATCCACCCCGTGTTTCTCTTCCATGCCTTGTCCTTCAGAGGATTAGCCTCTTTAAGATCCATGTTCTTGTTTCTTTCCTTCCTAAAGGCATGCCAGTTGGAGAACTCCCTGCAACTGAGACTAGCCACACAATACTACTTTGCAATTTATGAGGAAAATCCTTTAAACATTGTAAAAAGGTACTGCACCTTTAAAAACTCAGATAGTAAAGCACCATGGTAGCCTACTAAGGATTTAAAAATATGTACCTGCAAATGTTGAGCTCTATGAATTTAAGAAGAGTAACAAAGAGTGGAGACAAAGCTAAGTCAATATAACTAATATTGTCCTTACAATGGGGAGTTGTATGTATCTGATTTCCTGTATCTGATTTATAAGGGAATTAAAACATTTTAACAAAGGAGCATTATAATGATTGTGGCTTAAGAGAAAAAAAAATGAAAAAAAACCCCAAACCCAAGAGATGCTAACTTTAAAAAAAATGCTATGAGAGCCTTACAGTGACTTACAAGTCACTGTATACTTAAAGTGCTAAGAAAAGCGAAACACAGCTAAAAGTGTGCCACTGCTACAAAAGTGAGTATACTAGAATTCACTCCCTTATGCACAGCTGATATCAAAGGATCATCTTAGTCTGTATTAGGAGTGACTTTTCTTACAGCACCTGTATATTCTGTCCAAAGCTGAAAAGATTTCTACAAATGTCCACGAAAACTTGCAGAGTAATTGGTTACAATACACAGAAATACCCATACTCCAAACTATCAAGAAAGGCAGAGGATAAAGAGAAGAAAACCTATTTCAATGAATTTCAACACTGTATTCCACAAATATAAGTTAATTTTGAGGACCTTTTATTCTAGGAAGAACCAGGCTCCTGGGGCAAAAAATTAAAAAGGAGCAGGGGTGTTATAAGATGAAAACTTAATCAGAAATATGTATTGGTTTTGACATGTTCCTGATTTGGACAGCAAACCCCCAAGTCTTTCTGTTGTTAACAATCCCAGAATCACCCTGATAACAGAGAGAAAGCTTTGAGGCATAAGAACCATACAACAGAGAAACACCAAGTTTGGAAATCATTAATACCCACAAAAGATGAAGAGCTGAACTGGCAAATGAGTTTGTTCACCTGACATCAAAGAGCAACTCAGTTACAGCCCTGAAAGTGAGGCAGAGAATCAGCTCACTGGGATGTTCCAGGCAAAAGGAACCAGGCCACTGTGAGCTTCCACCTGGATGATCACCAGCAATACAAAACCAGAGGAAAAAGGCCCTAGTTTAGCATTTTACCCCTAAGGCCAGATATTTGACTGGATATTGGGTGGTTCAGCAGCACAGCAGCAGTGCTGGGCCAAATCCAATTCACAGCCTTCTGGCCCAGGAGGAGAAGTTGTTACCAAATGAAGCATGCTGACAGCATATGTAGGCCTGTGCTACTGGAGCAGTTTCATCCTCATCCAGAAAGCAAAAAACCTGTAAGATTATGCCAAATACATGATTCAATTTAGGTTGGAGCTCTGCTGCTCAAAGCACTCTGGCCACCACTACTGCACGAAATGGACTGGCCTTGTTTCAGTGCTGACTGTACAGCTTTCCAAAGGTTTTTCAGAGAAGAAAGGAGCTTGGTGGGTTGTTTATTTTCTCCCTTTTTAACCTGAATTTACAAGGCACTAGGGAAAAATTTACTACAAAACACATTTATCTATCTGCTTCACTTCCTGTTTATTCATTCCCACGCCAAAGTAACTTCAAGCACATGTGAAGCACTAAAGCTGCGGGGCTTCAGCTCCATCTTCAAAGCATGCAAGCACCAAACATTTAACATTTAAGGCATAGAAGACAGCCTAAAATGTTCCCCAAGAACTTCCCATCCACTGACCATCAAGCTCCTGCCTTTGGCCTCACACCTAGACAACTCTTACTAGATGGCACAGAGCTGAGCTGGGATAATGTGCTGATGTCCAATCTGATCTCCGTTGATGTGAGCTGAAAATAACTTCCATGGAAGCAGGATGAGTTACAGGCGAACAGAGACAATGAAAAATCCAACTCAGAATTCTTGTTTCTGCTTTCATGTTTCCGCTGTACATGTGAGAGTCACAAAAAGAACCCAAAACAATAGATATGGAGATTTCTTTTATAGATAGCCAGCTACTGCTTTAGAGTGAGAAACATCTGACTGCATAACATCTCCCAGTGAAGACCATACTTCTATATAAATGAAGTTATTTTGATTCGGTAAGAATTCTGTACTTGGAAGGAAAGGAAGCAATAAACTAAATGAGGATTAAATACCAGATCTTGTCATCCTTCAGTGCATTAGAAGACCAAAATAATCAACATTTTCAAATGCTATGTCAAGCTGTGCAGAGGAGAAAAGCAAATTTCTTGCTTGTTTTGGCATACCAAGCTCTTTACAGCTTCTATTTGTTGTAAGTTGGAAAATGTAACATTGCATTTGCTAAGCCAATAGATAATTTTCCTATCCAAAAAAGGACAGCTGCTTTCGTAAACATACACACTAAGAACCATTCTGTGGGAAGTATTGCTTTATCTAACTTCTCATAGTAAATAGTTATTTAATTTTTTAAACTCTCCTTAAACAAAAGAATAATTTTGATGCTGAGTAATTCAGCACATTTTGTCAAAAGAGTAATAGTTAATGTTTTATGGTGGTCCTTTTCTGGTGAATCCTTTCTGATTTAAAGGATTAAATACTTCAAGTAAAAAGGACAATATCTGGGCATCCACAATTACATATGATTATAACAGCGGGAGGAAAGACCAACTAGTGCTTCCAGTATTAATCATTTTATTTGACCAAACTTAGTGTAGGAGACTCCAGCTTAGAGCCTAGAGTGAATGATCTCCTGGAAATGATTTCATGCCATTGGAAAACACCAAGAGAGGCTTGTTACTCTCTCAGTTACTGCCTACTGCTATGCAGAAGCATTTTGAAAGCACAGTCGAAATCCAAGACAACATTCAGTGGTGGCTGGTGACTCTGGGTGCCTGAAACCATCCAGCTGGGTCAGTCAGTGTTTACTGAAGATCAAGAACAGCTACACCTTCTTTACTTGGACATCTAAAGCCTGAGATACCCTAAAAAGTAGTTTATACTCATGATCCCAGCCATAGAAAAACTAAATTTGCTTCCAGACTTCAGTAGTTAGAAATCAGTTTGGAATTCAGTGAGAAATTCCATCTTGAAGTGAAGAAAGTGACTGTCTGAAAATTACTGGACAGGTAAACAAACCCAGGTACTAATATCAGGAAGCTTTGATCCAATTACTGTTTCTCAAGCTGTTACTGCTTATGCCTTAGTGGCATTTAGCATGTGACACCTTCAGACAAAGGAAAAAAGAAAAGAAAAGCCACAAGTGAGCTCAAAAGCAGTTCCAGACACTGTAATCAGTGTCCTGTGTACTCCAGAAGGCACATCCACTGGCTGCTGGAGGGCTGATGCTTTGTGGTAGAACCCTGCAATGCCCAGCAAAGTACCTTCTGTAGCTGGGACTGTCACCAAGGCATTCATGATGTCCCTGTCACTTTGATGTCCTGAGGAATGTACTGAAAAGGCACTACAAAGTCTCCTCATCATCAAAGCACCTCATTCATGAACTGCAGAGGCCCCTCCTCCTCTGTGAAATTTAACTGTGTGGGGACAGTGACATACAACAGCCTTATTCAGAAAGGCTAAAATCTAAATACCTAATTTACAGGACTTTAGCCATACCTGATTATACCAAGAGGGTCTAAAATTTCCTCTTCTTCCTCATCTCCGTCTTCTTTTTTCTCCCCTTTTTTGACATTTTCCACTGATAAAAGCTGTGAGATTAAGTCAGGTGTCTTCTCCTCTTTAAAAAAATCCAATGCCTCATTCTCTTCATCTTCTTTCTCCCTGTCATCAGGCATGTTTTTACCCTTGAAGTCAACAGCACTGGAAACTTTTGTTCCTGCAAAACACAGTAATGGAGGCATAACTGAGTATACAAGATAACAACTAAAGTTTTTTATACCCTGCACTTCGTCCTGACAGTTTTGTTTGAGGAATGAAGGACATGATCAGCTTTTCTGAAACACTTTCAAAACACTCCCACTGCTCCCTTTATTCACTATGTGTCATAATGTGTCTGATCTGTTTACTGATTTGAAGTAGTTAAGCAAAGAAAGATAGAGTAAATGAACTTTATCTGAGACACAGCAGCACATGTCAAATCTGCTAATTTATGTTCCTTCTACAGTCAACAGAAACAATAAAATTTCCACATGGTGATTCATCCCATCCAAATGAAGTCATGTGAGAAGCTTCTCTTTGAAATGCCTATTTCTCTTCTACTGGCTACAGAGAGGCTGTAAATACTCTGCTTAGATGTAGGTACCTAACTTTCACATAGCTAGTAGAGATAAAATCCTCTTTTTGATACTACTTAATTAACTTGGGCTAAAATTAGAACATTGGACAGCATGTTTCTACAGCAGCTCTTCAGTTTACGCTGAAAAATGAAGCCTGAAGTTCTAGCACTCTTCAGTATGCAAGATGAATCCAGCTCAGCAAATTCAGCCAACTGAAACATAAAACTAAGTCTTCCCCCCATACCTGTAACATGCAAAGGCCAGCAGAATGGGGAGAAAATGGTTCCTTGCTATTGAGTTTCTGGATGTCCAGGGAAGCAATTCAAATAATGAGACCAGCTTAAAAAAAAGGCTACTGAAAACTGTGATGGATAAAATTCATGGTTACACCATTTTGACTACTGAAGTAACATGGCATGGGAGATTCATCTCCCCCAGCTTTTCATGTCTACATCTGCCAAATCAGGGTAAGACTTACATTACTCTAAGGCAAATTTTGATTTCACATTACTTGCACACAATTTGCCCACAGAATGCAGTCCAGCCTAATTTAGCTGCAGATGTGCACCATGGTTAGGTCAACCAGCATGCAAGGATCAAGCAACGTGAATTCTGTGCAAGGGGTCTGCTTTCAAGAGAACACTGCCAGGGGAAAAAACCCCAAACAAAAACCTTACTACCTGGAGCTTGCCACGCATTAAGCAGCTTTGCCCCCTTTGAATTTAGGAAGCTGCCAATTTTACACAACTAATCTGGCCACACTTGACACTTCTGTAAACTGGACTTGGTTACATTTGTTAGCTTCTTGCAACTTCACTTACTTAAAAGTAACCCTCCACTAAGAATCCTGCACAGCACCAGGCTGGAGTATTCCCTGCTCAGCAGCCCTCAGCTAAACTAAAAGCAGAGAGCTCACATGTTCCACTCATTCAGTAACTCCCTGCCATGCCCAAGGGACATAAGAATGGAACTATACCAATCACTGGAGAAGACAACAATAGTTGGACATAAGGCTAAGGAAAACTATGAAAAATAAACAAAAAACCTAAAAGGAAAAAAAAAAAAACAAAACAACCTAGCCAGAGAATGTGTTTAACTAATAAAGAATCTGTCTTCCATTTAAATCTTTCTCAGAGTCAATAATTTGCAGGAAAACCAGACAAAACATGGAAGAGTTGCTCACTAAGGGAGACCCTGCACTGTCCCTTTAGGGTCCATCTCCCCACTGACAACATGATTGTTTAGCCTTCTAAACTTACATGTTCTGAAGCACAGCAGGAAATCAGAGACAGGAGAGTACAATGCTTGCTTTGAAGGTACCTATCAACATCTCTGAATGAGGTGGGAAAAACACTAGCAAATGTAAGTGTGCAGCACTGTGAATGCACATGAGGATATTTTCAGTGACAGCCTTTATTCTGGCACTCTCTAGTTTTTGGTTACCTGAATTAGGAACTTAACACTTCCATAAAGCACATTCATGGGAGAGGAGACACTCACATAATTTAGTTACCTAAAAATTCCAGTAACTCAGGACTCGTTGCTAGATCCTCATCTTTGGAGATGAATTTCATGATATCATTGAACATAGCTCTTCGTTCAGAGATGTCAGATTCCCCCACAAAGAGAACTTTTCTAGGCAGCAGTGGAAGAGAAACCTGGGGATATCGTGCTGTCAGTCGCTGGTAGAGCTCTTCGATCTCGCTGTACTTCTTGGAAACCTGCAATGAAAATGTGTTGCTTGGGCTCATTTCTTTACAGGAGAGACAGAAGCAGCAAAGCAGTAGTTTAAGTGCTGTGAAACATTAACTGTGTAAGTGGAAAACCATATATTATATTAGCAAGGAGCTTTACACATGGCCTAGCAAAAGCCTGTTATGTACCCAGTGAATCCTCAAGCATTGTTGCTGGTCTTCTAATTTTGTTATTAAAATCCACTGTTTAATGGAATTAAAGTTCATTGCCAGAATCCATTTGTCTGACTCATCAGCTGACTCATCATCATGAAATACTGGGAAGGTCACTGCTCCAGATACTTTTCTGACAGCAGGAATCCTTGTCCACTAAAAGTGATGCTAAGTCCTGAGAGACAGGAGAGAAGAAAAGCCCTGCCTGGTAGGTATATGATGCAGAAAGCTACCTATGTCTTTGCACCACTGCTCCATTCCTCACTCCTGGTGGCTTCACTGCCCTTTGGTTGCTTAGGCCTAAAAAACTGTCATGTTTTCTGCACTGAAGACCATGTGACACAAAAACCTAAGGGCAAAGACCTCAGTTGACCCCTGACTATTCAGTTCATCCATGAGAAAATAAAAATCAACAACTTGGCCATGGCCTGAAAGGTTCTCATACAGGGAGAAGATGCCAACAGTGAATGGAGTCATTCCTTCTGTGGACAAAGACAGGAAGCCTGAGGAGAAATAATGCTCAAGATATTCCAAGGAAAGCAATGGCTATGGGAATGTTGGTTTAAAAAGGTGTGGCTTTTATGCCACATTAAGTATTGAATTCAGTACCTTAAACCAATACACAAACCACCCACACACACAAAACACTACCTCTAAGTGATGTTACAGATGCAACTAGGGTGACTTCCCTGCTCTGTGGTATTACACAGATAATATATTTGTCAAGGCCCTCCATGGACCCATAAACTACCAAACTGTTTCAATTAATACAGAGATTAAAAAAAAACCCAAAAATTAGTGCTAGTGGAGTGCATAGGACACAGATACTCTTTTAGGGTCCCGCTCTCATTCTCCTGTAATATGTGTTGCTGAACTCTAGAGGAGTGAATCCTAATTAACACTGCAATATGTGCAGTATTGCACATACTGAGATGGATATAGAAGATGGAGAAACTCAAGCACCACATCTTGGAATGGAGTAATGCAGAATTCTCCCACCCACACAGTGATAAAGAAATTCAACCTAACAAAAAGCACAGAAGGGAAATGAGTTATAGATCAATGCAGAATCCTTACACTGCATCTATACAAGCAAACTAAACAGCATCAGGCCTATTTCTAGCCACTGGAACCTGAGAGCATCTATTAGAAACCTCATTTACAGTGTATACTGGAACATGACAAAGTCTGGCACAGTTCCTACACTTCGAGCTGCTATCATGCCACCAGGTAGCTCTTCAGCCCAAGATCTGGCCCAGTGAAGAAACCTCTCAGCAGCCAGTTTGGGTACTGAAGCACACTGCAGATGGTAAGAAAGTTTAATCCTGTGCATGCAGCCAGACTGTGTGAGCTGCCCTCCAGGCCAGGGAACAGACCCTGACAATAACAGACACACCTCAACCAGTTCACTGATTCAGATGTTGGCACAAAGAGCAATAACCACCTCAGCTGTCACGCTTCCTTGCCTTTCGCAGTAATTATCAACCCAGCCAGATGATTTGGAAAAGCATTTGCATTTCAGCTCTACAATGTTCACTGTGGGTTCAGTGTCCAGTCACAAAAGGCAAGCAGCTTCCTAACAAAGATCTGAGAGACAACACCCAACCTGAGTCGACAGGGGGATGAAAAACAAGAATTTTAGACTTGTGAAAGCAGCAAAGGTTAAGTGTGAGTAACACTGTGCTCCACATGTGGGATCTGAAATGCCATTCAGCAACCAAGCACTAAAGTGAGGGCAACAGAGATGTTCCAGAACATCATAATCTTCCCTTTGAAAGACACCCCAAAAAGAGAGGGGAAAGCAATTCCAGAGCTTCTGAAGTGCTGTACATTTTTAGTTCACTAGGTCCCAGTAGCACTCTGAACAGGGTATGATGCCTGAGCCCCTCCCAAAAATACTATGTAAGCAAAATGTAAGGGCAATAAGGAATTCACTGGTGCTCTTTCAAAAGAATAAGCATCATTACCCTCCACCCAGGCAAAAAAAAGTCTGATTTGCGAAAAAATTTAATATCTACTTAATTTTAATAATAACTACCAAATTGATTTCTGAAAGCATTACAAGACAGCAGCTAATCAAGGTTATGCCAAAACAGTTTTTAAAATACTCTAACACTGAATTGAGATACACAAACTTATTTCTTTCCCCACTTAATTTTCATTCCTCCTCTATCAAAGTCTGTAAATTATTCATAAATCTCAATTTATGTCTAATTACACCACTGAACCTAAAGCAAATGCACACCCTCGCATTCCCATCGCTAATTGCGCCTTTGTGGATCTGCGTGGGCTTTGAACAACAACGCCGGGAACGCACACGCGACACGGAATACCAAGTGCGACAGCACTGTCTCCAAAGCATACTAATGTGCTTCCCAGAGCCCGCAGCACAGCGCGCAGGACAATATCCAGTAGTGCCGGGATGCCCTCTGCTGGAACACCCCGCCGCACCAGTGAGGTGTCAGACCTCCAGCCAAAACCATTCCCCGCTTACCTAAGCCCAGTGCTGGCCCCTGCAAGCCCCTGCCAGCTGGGGCTCCTCACCCACTGTCCCTGTGCCTCAAGCTCTGCAGCTTCGGCACCCTCGCTCAGCTCTGCTGCCAGATTTACCTTGGGTTTGGTGCTGGGAATGCAGTGCTAAGGCTGGCTGAGCCCAACAGCCCCGGACTGGTGCACTGAGAATCACCGAATGGTTTGGGTTGGAAGGGACCTTAAAGATCATCCAGTGCTATGGGCAGGGACACTTTCCATTAGACCAGGGTGCTCAGAGTGCCATTCAACCTGGCCTTGAACAATTCCAGGGATGGGGCAGTCACAGCTTCTCTGGGCAACATGTTCCAGTGTCTCAGCATCCTCACAGTCAAGAATTTTTTCCTTAAATCTAATCTAAACCTTCTCTTCTTCAGCCTAAGGTCATTCCCACCTTGTCAATTCCAGTCCCTCTCCTGCTTTCTTCCAGCCCCTTTAGGTCACCCTGGAGCCTTCTCCAGGCTGAACAGGCTCGCTCAGTGTCCCCACAGGAGAGCTATCCCAGCTCCATGACCACTTTTGCATCCGTGGTTGTAGCCTCTGGATCTGTTCTAACAGGTCCATGTCTTTCCCTACTTGGGACCCCAGAGCTGGAAGCAGCAGCACAGAGGCCTTACACAAGTGCCAGACGGGTTCCACAGAGTGCATTTTTTCAAGTCAAACCCCAGACATGATGCAGAGCATTCTCACACCTTTCCAGTCAAAAAGCGCTACTCTGCTGCAACAATTTTGGACCCTTCCAATTTGACATTTGTAAATTTTCCAGGAGAAAAGTGTATCAGCATGTAACAAAATTAAATCTTGCCTTTCCTGGTTATCACTTACAGCCCTTTGAAAATCGTTGATGGACCCTATGGCCCAAAAAGTCAGGATAAAAAAAAAAAGAAGCACTGATCTAAACCCCATTTTATCAATCTGATTAAGTAAACGAAGTTCCATTTGATTAATATTCGAATATTTTTCTTCTGCTGCCTGTAATTCCTCCAGGTATTGATCCTGCAGTTTTCCTCTCCCCCTCCATGCCTCTAACTGAACTGTATGAACACTGCAGAGCTCAACCCCCACCACCTGTAAGTAAGCCTGAGTGCACACGCTTCAAGGAGTTCTGTCAAGTCACAATATCAAAGGCTCAATCTGCTTCACTTCAAAAGAGTTAATCATGCAAATACAGCAAAGCATGTGCACATTTGCCAGGTCAAGACCTTATTTGCCTGTAACAATTAACATCCAACGCAGAACTTAAAAGACATATGGGGATGGGTTGAATGTTTTTTTTTTTTCCACTGGGAACAAATAAATAAGTTGAATGTGATCAAGTATAGCTAGAAGGTTAAGAAAACCACCATGAAGTTCAAAGTGAAAGTCTGAAGTTTGCTGCTAATCCCTCAAATCTCATGCATGTGCCTTGCCCCCCTCTTCCCAAGGGCCTCACGCATGAAAGTACACACCGGAATGGCTGTAGGATACAAGCCTGGGACTCGCAATTGTTGGCAGAATTTGATCCCACTATTAATGCTAGTTAATGCCTCCTTTCCCTTCAAAGCTCCTTTTCTGCCCCATTTCTGACCTCAAACTTGTCTTCATATGCTTTATATCTATTGCAAGGATTTCAACAAAATGGAGATCTTAGAGCTAACTCGACTTTGCCACCAAGAAAGAGCACACTTGATTTTGTAGTATTTTGTGAAAACCAGGGCTACT
The DNA here is from genome assembly GCA_013401135.1 of Cettia cetti. NCBI lineage: Eukaryota > Metazoa > Chordata > Aves > Passeriformes > Sylviidae > Cettia > Cettia cetti. The sequence goes on along the minus strand of VZUI01041325.1, from coordinate 29,078 downwards.
GTGACTTTCTTCTTATAAAGCCCACTTCTTAACACTGTCCAGAAAGGGAGTTCCAGCATCTCTGTCCTTTAAAATAACCACTAGCTTTGCATACAGGAATCAAAAGCACTCCTTCTCCCAGGCAGCACAGCCCAAGTTTTTGCTTGGAAACTCCCAATTCAAGCCCTACCAGAACTAATGTTGGTTGGTGACCCCATGGGTAAGCATTATGGTAAATTTTAATTACATGACCACATACTGTTCTCCTCATCTGTTTTGTCCAGCAGAAGAGCAGGAACTCTAGTATTTCTTTTTCATCAACATGAATCCTTAGTGGTTCCTGAACCTACTGCTACACTGAGCATGAATATTTTCCCCCCTCTCTCACAAAACAGAAGCCATAAGGTAAAGGAATTTCTCTTCACAACATACCTGTATGGTCAGGAAAAAGCCAGCTCCAATGGACAGATTTTGAGGTCCCACCCCCTCCCCCCAAAAAAAGGCCAACATATGCAAAAAGGGAATGATGAAAACATAAATGAATACACAGCCACATACTCATATACTCCCTCATTTTAAGAGAGGAAGACAGTTCTATAGTAAATACCTCCCTAAATTGTGCTATGCCTGTTGAACACCAGTAGTTATTTGTTCAGCTTTGAAAAAAAACAAACTTGACTAACAACTTGTACAGAAGAATCAAACTGGATGCAGATACAGAGAGAAGGCATTAAAGGCTGGGCAGATTTTTAATAAGGCTGGGAAGGGAGAAGTTAATTGCTAAAAAAGCTAAGGTGTGGCTAGAAGAAATGCCTTTAAGAAAAGAAGAAAAGCAAAGCCTTTTCTTTTTGTCACAGAAAATGGCAAATCTACGGGCAATAATTAAATATCACCTTGGTAGCAGTACAAAAGAGAAAACCAATTTCCCTTTTTCGATAGTACAAGAGTATTCTGACCTTTGAAGGAAATGCAACTTACTTTTCCTTTAATCACCAAATATAACCTGAAGGTTATACAGTTCTACAACCCATTTGCCCTATTTTACAATTAGCATTTTTTAAAAATTAAAAAATCCCTCCAGTTTCTAAGAATTTACACCTGGATGTCAACACAGAATTGAATTTCTTCTTCTGTTAATGATTCACAAACATATTAATTAGAGGTGCCATGATGGTGATTTTGCACAGTTCTATTAAGGGTAGGGAATGGGGCACTCCGGATTGTTTATGCCCACAGTAAAGGCTTCACAGGCCAGATCTGAAATCTCTTTTTGATGTTCATCTGTGTTTTGTCATAGGGCCTTAACATGTCTCAATCCTGACAGGAGAGAGGACAGAGCCTCAGGCTGCATCAGGGGAAGTTCAGGTTGGACATCAGAAGGAATTTCTTCATGGAAATTGTCCTTAAACACTGGAATGGACTACCCATGGGGGTGGTGGCATGGCCATCCCTGGAGGCACTCAAAAAACGTCTGGACATGGCACTTGGTGCTCTAGCGTAGTTGACGTGGTGGCGCTCTATCAAAAGCTGGGTCAATGATCTTAAAGGCTGTTTCCCACCCAGCTGATCCTGTGACTCGATCCCGGAGAGCACAGCTAGCTCAGAGGACGCTTCTGCCTTGCCCACCATCCTTTTCCAGGGAACAGAGGAGCCGCTGGAGCCGCAGCTTCCCGCCGCCCGGCGCTCCCCTCCCGGCGCTCGCTGCTGCCGCCCAGCGCCCGCCGCGCGCCGTGCAGGCCCTGAGCGCAGGGCGCGCGCGGCGGCTCCTCGGAGGCCTCAGCGACAGCGACAGGGCCAGGAGGAGCCACAAAACGCGGACCTGGCTCCCAGCTGGCCAAAACAGGGACAATCCGAAAATCGGTATCCTGAGACAAGGGAAATCCTGCCACGCCTGCCTGCCTTCTCTAACCTTCGTGTCACTTCAGCGCTGTGATGCTGGCTCCCTCCTCAAAATTGGCAGTTTCAACAAAAGCAAAAAAGAAGTCTCCTCTCCCATTCTGCCCATTCTGCTGCAGAACAGGCACACAGAAGTTTTTTCTTCTTTCTCCTTCATATGTCTCATCTCACTCTGCTTTGTGATACAAATTTGATGTGTTTGATCTGCTGCCCATTGCAGCCTGGTTCTTCTCTGCTGCTCCTCAGGTACCTGGCTCTCTTCACCTGCAAACGCTCTGGGGAAGGCTCACAGCCCTCGTTTGTGCCGCTCCAGCATGCAGAACAGGGCACTGCACAGACACGCTGGGTGCAAGCCGCCTTCCCTGGCAGCCACCAGGTTAAGCCATCTGCCTACACGCATGAGGTGTCTCAGCTCCCATGACAGTCATTGGTAAAATGACATTTTGGTGAAATGTGACTGAAGCTCAACTCACCTGAACACAGGCAGCCAGTGGCACTGTGGACACTGCACCGTGTTCTCCTTGTGGTTTCAGGGCAGTGCCAATGCCTTTATGTTGTTTGTCACACCTGCCAGCCCGGTGCACACACCCACAGTAATTCAGGGGTTTTTCAAATGGTACCAGACGTTTATGTTATGCAAAGTGGGTTCCCCCACCCCACAGATGCTCAGCTATATCCTTTTCAACAGCACTGCACTGATAGGGATGGGAGTTTAGAAAACCAAATGAAGATATCTAATTATAGAGAGTAGACTGTTCTGCCCAGAAAAAGGCATCCCATGCCATCTGAGATGCTTTGGGGTGTCCAAGGAGCTTGTGTGCAGCAGGCTAATAACACACAGTATCTATGGGAAACCCACAACCTTGCGGAAGGCCAGGTAGAAAATCCAGGACACCTTTGAGTGCACACAGTGATTTGTGTGCAACTCTACTGACCCTCAAGCATTTCAGCCTGGAGTTGAAGCCCCCCCACTGCAGCTGTCTAAAATGTAGATACTTTCCCTTTATGGTCAAAGAAGAGAGACATTTCCAGAGGATGAGTCACATCACTCCCCTCCTCCCACTGACCATACAAGCATGGACAGACTCAGATTAAAATATCCAACTTACAGAGAGATAAGTTACGACAGGTGAATTCCTCTGTTCCTTCCAGTAATACATACAGACAAGACTCATTGGAATGAATCAATGGAAAGCATCCATCCTCAACCTCCCAGCTCACAGTTTTAAATTACTCTCACACAACAAACTATATAATATATCATACTTAGTCAGCTGAAAAAAATGTAACCAATGAGATAAACGTTATTCTTGTCAGGCTCCACCAGTTTTCTTCTTCATGAAGAATGAAATGTCAGGAGGCCTCACCAGAGGAGAAATCAGGAAGGTTCATTTCACTTGAGAAGAGCAACTGAGTGCTGAAAATCCTTCAGAGAGAGACATGGGAACAGACAACCCCAGCAGAGGGGCCGCAGTACAAAGCCTGTCTCTCCTCTTTATAGACAAGCTGATTTTAACAACTTATTCTTAAATGATGCAAAATGAAGTTAAATGATGACAGCCCAGTCTAACACCTCAGGTGTAGTCAGATTCTTTCTTCCACAAAGCTGTGTGGAAATATTACATAATATAAGCAGGCATTGATGCATGAAAAAAAGCAACGGCACATCCCCTTCTCTTACCTGCCCATGTCTGGGCCTTCCCTGTCCTAAAAGAAGCGTAAATGCGATTGTGCAACTCACAGGCTCAAGGAACAGGTACTGAATAACAAGCTCCAAAATACCCATTTTTAGCCAGGAGCAGCTTCTCAGCTGATGTTATGGAACAGTCACATGACACTGGCACATAAAAGGAAACTGCAGGAGTGAGAACAAGCAGTCAGGGATGAGGAGGGAGACTCCTCAGAACAGACTCCTATGCCAGCATTGCTGCTTTTACCATAGTTATATATAGCAAGCACAAAGTGTGGAATAAATGTAGGTGATCTCATTTGTTGTAAAGCTGACAACACTGACAGATGTTTATCTGCAAATCAGATTATTTCAATAGGCTTTTATCAGCTATCTTCTATGAAGTGTGAGTTACGCTACAGGTCATGGTCTACCAGGTAACCACACATTCACATCTCTCTGACATTACAGGTATTGCCGAAACATCTGAAAAGAGCAGATGTTAACAGCATGCAACAGCATGTGCCCCTTTATGGTCAATGCACAGAGAAATGCACTTCTTGGGAGTGTGGTTCAGCAGGCAGTTAAAGAAGATCAAATAGAACACCCTAAATGCACCTTTTCCCATCAGCTTGACAGAGAGTCCCAGTGGAACAGCTTAAGTGGACGTGCACACGCCATAGGTGAGATTAATTTCACCTGTTTTAAGTCATGTGCTGTGCTTTCAAACCTTTACTCTGTAGGTATAATGAAAAAGACAGTCCAGCTAAATAATGTTTTATATGGACACTTCCTTGTAAACCTCTCTTACTAAGGATTTTAAAAGCTGTGTCTAGGTAAGAGACCCATTCAAATAAGCTACTATATATTTATTTCATGTTTATGTACAAAGTCTAGTACTGATACATATAAAGAAAAAACCCATTTGTAGCAGAACTTACAAAAAGCCTAATTGGTTTCTATTTGTTGATCCACAATGCTTTAAGGGCAACAAGAGTCATCCTCACTTTTAGCTCCTGAGTAAAAAGTTCACTTTTTTGAATAAAAAGTTCAATTACTGTGTGGATAATGGAATACACATAATGGAATAGGTATTGCAGAAATGGTACAGACTGTGCTGTCCTACCACGGATCTTGACCCGGAGAGGCTGTGATTGATGATGAAGCATCTGCTACATCATGACAGAAATAATCAAAGCTGATTAAGAAAGTGATCACTAACACAGGTCTGATTAAATATTTACCATAAATTGAACCACATCTTCAGGCTTGTGCTTTGCTGCTTTGAAGGCAGCCAGTCGGGTAACGACAACAATGTGATACTCGACATGGCCAGACATCATCTTCCCACGGATTTCCTGGTGTTCCGGCACTGACAAATCCAGCCCCGTGTGAGTATTCTGAATTTGCCTAGGGAAGAAAATACACAGAGTTCAGGCACTGGCACGAATTTTAACTGTCCCTCTCCCATTTACAAGCCCATGAAAATCAATGCAAAGGCTGTCACTGGAACAGGACATCAGACCCTGCCCCCAACACTTCTTACTCTGTAACAAGATAAATTGGGACATGACCTGTTTCCTATATTCCACCCCGAAGCACCTGCCATGAGCCACTGCAGGCAACATGCCAGGAATACAGCATTTCTCTGAAGAGATGTGGATTCATTCAGAACAGGACTTCACTTGCAGATCAAAGTGCTCTTAACCCAGCATGGCAGGTGAGAAGATCCCATGATCCCTTATCAGATTTATTTTGAGACAAAGGTCTGTTCATAGTGACTCATGCCAAGCCCTATCCACCTCTCTTTTATCTAAGGAACAACTTGAGATTTGAGAAGAGCCAACCAGAGAACAGGATTAAAACCGAAATACAAAGGAAGCTGCTGGAGCAGACTGATGGGCCAATCGTAGTTTCCATTTGTGGAGGTCTTTGAGGAAAATTAGACAAACATCAGGACTGAGCAAGTTAAAGGAGGACATGATCCCTCAGAGCTGCCTTCTAGCTTTGACCGTCTTGCTGCCAAACAGCCTAAAGGGCACACTAGCCAAAACATCTTGGCCTTCCCTCAGAAAATCCTGCTGGAAATAGAACTACCTGTCCTTTCATACCCAGTTAAAGTAGACAACCACAGCATTAATCTCTGAGAGTTGCCAGCAGTCATAACCACCCATGGCTCCTCCTGGAGGAAAATGCAGCAGGGAGCTGCTGCTGCAATTTACTCAATGCATTTTTTTCCTCCTGACCACTTCAAGACACAGAACTGTGGTGCCACCTTCCCCCTTGATTGCCACCTGAAAATATTTATGACATTTTTGCAAGAGGAATGCCGGATCATATTAAGAGTGTTCACACATCAAAAGTAAGACCAAGCAGTTGCTGTTGGAGCATTGAATGGTATGTTTAATGAAATAAACAGTCTGTTTCAATAGCCTGAAAACCAAAACTGCACAAAGATCCCTTCCCCAAAGTTACCCTATGCCAAGCCACAGAACACTCGTTGTCACTGCAACCAAGTATTCTGGCAGAATCAGAAGTTCACCATCCAGAGGGTTAAATACTCTCTGAACACATTCTGAGTACATCCTTCCTATGTGTGAGAGAATGTTTTTAAGAGAAATCAGAAGGGACCATTTAAAAGAAAACCAAACTTGATCATTAAACTTTTTTTCTGCCTTTTTAAACTTTAATCATGAGGATCTAGTTCCATCTTCCCTGGATTTCCTGCGGACTGCAGAGTTCTTGTGGAATTCTTACCTCTTCCTTTAGGAAGTTTCTATTCACTAACACAGGTGCCCTTTCACCTAAGGATACACAGTGCATAGAACTTAATATACAGTTTCAAGAGGCTTAAATCTCGTTTCAAACAAAGTAAAGATTCCTCTCATCATGTCAAAACTTGATCAGTTCTTCTGAAACTTGAGCTTCCCCAAGAAGACAATCTCTGAATCTCCAATTCAAAGTTTGGGGGAAAAAAAAACTTTTAAAGAGAGTATTTTGAGAGTTCTTAATAGGATAACAAAAACCAAGGACACAGACCCAGTTTTGTACCCCATCCTCTTTGCAAGCCATGTTTAAAGCACTAGGGTGTTAACAACAGCTCTACCATCTCCAGTGTTTTGATGATGCTATTCTGTCTGCTCTGATTCTCTTCTCATATTCTGCCAGTCAAGGACTTCACTTTACACATGCAGACAAAATCTTGTTCTCAGTTACACATGGCTGACTCCAACACAGGACAGTAGTGCCTATGTGTGAATACACAGGTGCCTGGCTTTCACATAGCAGCCTGTGGGATCTGCAAGTAACAACCATCATCTGGAACTCTGCCTCCTTCAGTGGCAGCCAAAACGCTGACTCTAAGGGCACCTGCCAGAAATATCAGCTGGATCTGGAGTTTTTAGAATATACCTGCAGCAGAGAATATGCTCTTACAGAGACTTACAGATCACAATAGCCTTAAACCCCTAAGATCACCAAAGGACTTTGCCCACTATGGCAAACTGTATAAAGAAGCAACTCCTCATCTGCAACCACCGACACCTGTACCCCAAATTTGCTCCCGTGAATTCCTGGAAATATGAACAGTAAATTAAGCCACCTGATGGGGACTTGAGATAAGATAAAGGTGGTACTATTGGCCACGTTATCTCAAGCCTAAGGAGAGGTAAACAAGACTGGGGGAGAAGAGTGTAACACTGCAAGAAGTCCATGGAGAAGGCCAGCTCAGCAGCTGTGCTGAAGGTCAGCTCTGACTGGAGCAGACCATAGTCCACTGACTCAAAAGAAGAGACACGATGAGTGCAGGACATTCACACTCACATGTAGACCTGAGGGTATTTATCCCTTCTAATGGGCTCAACTACACAGGCATGAGAGGCACCTGTCATGTCTTAAAAGGTGTAATAAACCATCAAAGATGCCCAAAGCACCCTCAGATTTATTTCTGCAGCCTTCCATCAAAAGATTGTATATGACTCACAGTGTAGCAAAAGACAGTGCAAAACTCCCCTCTGCAGGAGAGGTGCTTGGGTATGCCCACATATACCTGAATGTGTATTAACACATTAAACTTTATATTTTGTGGGATCCTTACCACCAAAAGGTGTGAAGAAGAACCAACAGAACACTGCTGGATCCACAAGGTTAGTGATTGTCTTTCTACTTAATTGTTCTCTCTCTGCCTTCACCACCCTCTTTTCTGTCTTTCTCTCACACACACAAATTTTATTAAATAAAATCTGCATTACTGATTTTGGCATATGATCCCATTTGCATGTTAATTTGAGTAGAAGCATCTCTCTCTAATAATCACAATGATCAGATGTTAACAGCTCTCCCAATGTGCAGTCACTCAGAAGTTGTGACTGCAGCTATGGCAGCAAAAAGGTCTGTCACTCGTACTCAGGAATGACTTATTGAGCCAGGGAAGTGCGTGAGTTACCAGTCCTTGAAAGGATGTGTCGACATGGCACATGGGAACAGAGTTTAGTGGTGGATGTGGCAGCGCTGGGTTAATGCTTGAACTTGATGATCTTAAAGGTCTTTTCTGTCTTAAATGAGTCTGTGATTCTACTTCTTTTAACACAGAGTATAAATGACTAATTAACCTGCTTTTCACCTCTAATATGAATAAAAGGAGTTAACCATCTTCAAGTGGCCTTTAGCTGAAAACACCAAACATGTACAGATGTTCTGGGACAGCACAATGACAGCTTCACTGTAAGAGCTACTGCATCAGAGAATTCTTAAAGAGTCATGAAGTTACTAAGTACCTTATCTATACCCAGGGGTATAGATAAATACCTTACCTTACAGTAAGCACCTTATCTAACCCAGGGGTTTTCTTTTAAACTTGTTCGAAGTCTGTGCTAAAATGTCATGGAAAATGATCAGAGGGAGGGGAATAGCTACATTTTTGTCTGTTTGCTTTAGACATTATGATCACTTTCATTATCACCTCCTACAGGAAACCCACCCCTATTACCTCTTTCATAGCAACAGGAATTCTTTTAAAATATAAAATTGATTCTAAACAAACAGAAATTGGCAGGGAGGCTGAGACAGACAGAGCATACTATCCAAAGTGTTCCCTAGTTCTTGTAATGCCTTCAAAAGAAGCAGCCTTAGTGTTTTAATTAATTACTGTTATTGTTATTCAAACAGAACCAGCACCTGCAAATCCCAAGACAGAATATAGTTTCACTGCATTTTTCACATAAAACACAATTATTTTTACACTTGTAGCATTTAAAAAAAAAAAAAAAAGCAAAAAGAGAAAACTGCTTGTTTAACTTGGGCACACAGATTTATTGTTTCTACTCTTTACTTGAATCTAGCTTATCTCCAGTTTACACTTCGGTCTACAAAACAGTTCACCAGAGACCTGGGCACATGGTTAGCCTTCCTAACAGGAATCACTTCACCCAAATACAAGGAGATCACTCACACCAGCAACACTGGTGTGAATCAGATCATTGCACAATCAGATCATACAGGATTGGTCCACAACAGAGGAAGTGCAGACTGTAAAGGTCAGCTGAACTGAGCAGCTTCCACAGTTCACGGAAGAGATGGATTTTCACTCCTGTTTTTTTGACTTGCATATAATAATTAAATTGTATTTTAATTAATCTACTTTCTGTGCTGAAAGACCAAAGTGGAGGGGGTGGGTAATAGCCACCTCCAGAAAGAAAGTAAAATAAGAGATGCAAGTTCTGTGACCAGAGAAACATTTATTCCAGCATTTGTGTGGCCAGGAGAGCAGAGTCTGTGCTTCCCGCCTTGATAAAGTCAGCCCTGCCAGCAGCACCCAGTTCCAACAACCTCTCTCCACAGGGGACCACATTGTGACATCCCTGGTCAAAACAGAGGGAGAAAAGAATTGTGCAACTAGTTTTATTTATTAAGTGAAGGCAAAGTACTTATCAAATAATTTATTTCTCTGTAGAGTCTAACTTCAAGTATACAGATTTTATAGGCTCCCCAGGGAAGTGATCACAGCACCAAACCTGACAGAGTTCAAGGTGCTTGGACAATGCTCTCAGGCACATGGTGTGATCCTTGGGATGTCCTGAGCAGGACCAGGAGTTAGACTCGATGATCCAACTCAGCATATTCTATGATTCCATGATTTATATTACCACAGCAACTAGGAATCCTATTCCCAAAACAAGCATGTGGGAAAAAGAGTGGAAAAGGTCACAACTATACAGCTATTTCACCTCAGAAGCTATAAAATATGTACAATTGGTAAAGTCTTAATCCTACACATACATATATACCCAATTTTATTACTGAATGCATTCCAGGTTCAGCTGGACAATTTGCAAGTGGGTCTTTTTCAATCTAACAACTGTAAAATCAATCCAGGTGTTCAGATTTCCATTTTCAAAGCTAAACTTAATATAAACTTAATATAAAGTCAGTCCATCTGTTAGTCACATCAGATACATTTGAAAGTTCAAGGCCACTGCTTCAAGGAAAGTCTGGTCCTGATACAGCTAAATATTTAAGGATTAAAATAATGGCTTTGAAGTTAAAGTGACTGAAATAGTCATTATTTATGTCCTAGGAAGTAAGGACCCTGCTGAATCAGCACTGCTGCTTCTCATGTCTCTTCTGATAGGAAACTGTTTCATGTGGTCTCAAATATCTCGTGGGAATTAAAAAAAAAAAAAAAGCGCGATCTATCAGTTTCCCTATAATAGATTGCTATAAGCGTTTTCTTCTTGAGGCATTTCTCATGAGCGTTTCTTTACCACGTCTAGGAAAAGATCGGGTTGAAAATTTTAATGCAATGGAAAACAGCAACCCGTGAACCACGGCGGGAAATAGCTTCGAGAAGGTGAGAAAGGAGAATATACTGGTTTTGCCCATCCCTGGGCTTCCAGACAGAGTGGGCACGAGGAGGAGCACCGGGATACAGGATACAGCAGCGGGAATGGGCACCAGCCAAAGCACTGGCGACACCGCGCCTCGAAGAGGACGCTGCGCACCTCAGGATAAATCCTAATCCTGCCCACCCACCTCGACACACCGACAGGGAAAGGATGTTCCTGGAGGGCGACAGCAGACGCTGTGCCAGAGTGGACGGCAAACGACCCGGAGTTATCACAAGAGGAAAGGGCACACAGGACGGGCGAGGGATCTCCCCCGGCTGTGAAATTCAGGAAAACTGGAGACCATCTGAGCTGCCCCGGGGCAAACCTAGGCAGAACCACCCAGCTTTCCCTCCGCCGCCCCGCGCACCTTCCTTTCCTTTCCCTTCCCTTCTCTCCGTCCCCCGCTCCCTCGCCCGGGCTGCCGCGGTACCTGGTGGTGACCAGCACGGCGGGCGCCGCGCCGCGCTGCTCCATGGCCGCGGGAGGACGTCCCGCCTCCCTTCCCGGGGCTGGGCCGGCCGCCCAGCCGGATGTCGGGCGGCGGCGGCTCCGGTGCCAAAGGAGCCGAGGGATGAAAACGTCCGGCAAGAAGATTAAAAAGAGAACCCGACTCGTAGTCGGCAGGATTCGAACCTGCGCGGGGAGACCCCAATGGATTTCTAGTCCATCGCCTTAACCACTCGGCCACGACTACACCGACGAGCACGAGCTCTGCCGCATGAACCCCATTAACTCATCCCCGCGCTTCCTCTTCCTCCCGGGACTGAAACTTCCCCCGAGCCTCAGCGGATCCCTGGGCGCTTCTCTGACTCCTCACGGGAAACAGCTCGCACGCATTTCCCTGCCCTGAAACAATGGGCATGGCGCTGCTTACCCAACCCCATCCCGAGGCAGCGCCAGCCGGGTGCAAGGCACGGCCATCCCAGCAGTCCTAGCCACAAACCTCGGAGCGGCTGTGTGTTCCGAAGTCCATTTTGGAAAAGAAGAAGGAAGCAGCTGATCCCTCTGCTGCCACTCAGGCACCCGCGGCCGGGCTGGGCAGCCCTGGTTTGTTTGCAGGCTGCTGGGGGTACCTGGGCTCTTGATTTCCCACGGCTTCTCTGCGCTGGGGTGCACGGCTCCTGCAGGGAAGCACTTGGGGAAAAAGGTTTCACACCGGGACAGCTTTGTGGAATCACGGAATTACAAGGTCGTTATGGTTGGAAAAGACCTCTGAGATCATGGGATCCAATCGTTTACCCATCCACCATGCTCACCACTAAACCACAACTCTAAGTGCTACATCCACGTGTTACTTTGAACGCTTCCAGAGAGCAATTTCAGAACTTCCCTGAGCAGCCTGTCCCAATACCTGACCACCCTTTCAGTGAAGATTTTTTTCCTAATATCCAATTTAAAGCTCTTTAGGTGCAACTCGAGGCTATGTCTTGATCTGTCAGCTGTTATTTGGGAAAAGAAACCGACCCCCACCTGGCTGCACCCTCCTTTCAGGTGATTGTAAAGAGTCCTAAGTTCCCGCATGAGTCCCCTTTTCTCCAGGTTAAACCACCAGCTCCCGCAGCTTCTCCTCATCACATTTGTGCTCCAGACGCTTCTCCCCAACTCTGTTGTCCTTCTCTGGACAGACAGAAACCACAGGTGATGCCAGGGAATGTTTAAAAAGTGATCAAAAACAGATGCTGACATTGCATCAATGCAGCCAGCCTCCAAACAGGCTCAGCACCTCAAGTGGGTATGCAGCAGTGTCCCCAGAGAGGAGCAGCCCTTGAAAGAGGACCTAGTGCGCAGATTAAGACTTTTCACCACAGAAAGAAACAGCTGGAGGAGCTTGGGATATGATGGAAATGTCAAAATCAAGAGAGATCCAAAGTGGCAGACAGAACAGACTGATGTTTGTGGTGAAACAAGGAACAAGAAATTTCCAGATTTTGGAAACCCACGAGTCCAAACAAAAAAAAAGGAGACTTCATAGGTGGGGTTCTTTCCAAAATTACCATTGTTTTCTCTCACTGCCACTACAAATCTTTTGTTAAGCAGAGTGTAAATACCACCACCCAGCTGCAGCCTTTCTGGCACAGGAGTTGCAGGTTCCAGAAGTGCTGCAAGCCACCATAAAGTGCTTTTGGAACATGAGTCATTCTCATGTGGCCTCTGAAGGGTTAAAAAGCCCTGGGGTGGAGTTCCTGAAAGCACATAATGAATAGTTTTATGGCTAAACAAATTGCTTCTCTAATGGCATTTTTATCCCCATTTGACTTCCTGGGCAATGCAATTTATTCAGATAGTAACAAGGAGTAAGCAGGTGGCAGTTTGCTGTCTGAGACAGCAAAAATAGAGCAGGACCTGAGCCATGAGTTCCCACTGAAGCTTGTCTTGCTCGCTGAGCAGTGTCCTTCCAGATGTTGCCAAGTGCCTGTGAGGGTTCTTCAAAAGCTGGGGATTTTCTCCCCAGACAGAAGTGTCTGCTTGGCCCCAGTCAGCTGCCACTCTTTGTCCTGGAGAGGCTTGTGTATGCTATGTCTGTGCACTCACAGAGAAGTCCAAGCACTGCCTGTATATCTGATTTCCTAGTAAGTATTATCATATATGGCATTTTTTTAACTCCACAGCCTGTATCATCGTAACATATGAATAAAACAAGTGCCTCAGTGGTGCTAACCTCTGAAGTTGTGAAAATAACCAGCTGATTTCAGGGTCTTTGTTCAGATGATGACTGTGAAGAATAAATCTCTGTATAAAAGGTGGACACAAATCAAACCTGTCAGGAGAAAACTAATATGCCAATAGAGCTGCCTGCAGGAGCTAAGGTTCAGCTTTGCCTCTTTGAGAAGCAACCTCCCAGAATACTTGAAGTTTGATTCCTATGTTACTTTGGATGCCACGCAGAAAATTTCTTCCACTGAACCAATATTTTGACTCAATTATCCACTGGAAACCTGCAGGGGAAAGCCTATGGATATGAGAACCAATACCAGTAATAGTCATCACTTATAAACTTACATTTTCCTACCTACTACTTGGGTTACCCTTATAGCAGTTCCTCTCTCTTTCATGGTTCCCTTTGCCTCATTGAAATGTCTATGAGCAAAGGAAATACAAAGACACACTCTGAAGTTTCAGGACTGTTTTCTTTGGGATTTATGTTGGGTTTTTTTGTTGTTTTTTTTTTCCCCCTGCCTCTTAGCTCTGCAATACTGACTGGTATACTACACTGCTTGACTTACTTTTATCTATTATTTTTCTGGGGTTTTTTTCCCTTTCTTTCCATACTCTCAACAAACTGAATCAGCATATTCATGTAGTCTGTATTTATTAGCCTAATTTATGCATAGGCTCTGTAGTAAAACTATTAATTACTTTGCATAGAATAACTGCCTAAATACAAATGCATATTCTTTTACTGCAGGTATGTGTGGTACTGTACCAGACCCTCTGTGGTTTCTGCATAAATGAGGCAAGGCCAAAGATGACTGCTCCAAGTGGGAGAAGATACTTGAAGAAAAGGAGGTCAGTCTGATTTCAGTCAAAAGCCTCTAGAAAATGAAGGAAAAGATGAGTAGGAGACAAGTAATTAAGCTCAACAGGAGGTTGAAGGAGTTCTATTTGTGTTCAAAATGTCTGAGCATTGGGAAGTGTCTATATAAGAGGAGTTCATGCTGAAAATGGTATTGTCCAAGAAGGCTAAGATCATAGCCCTCCACCCTCCCAACAGAGAGGTGATGGAGAAGCCAGGTTTTAAACAAAGAGTTTATGGAGAGATGCATATAACCTCTTCAACAAGAGGTGTAGCTGTTTCATGAGTCAAGTGGCTGTTTCTGGTTTTGCTAACACCATCATAAAAAATATTTTAGCTGTCATTTCACAGAAATAAGAGGAAAATGAGTTATTCTTAGAACTCAAAACTCAGATACCTACTATAAGCAAATCCCAACTGCAATACAATATTGTTATAAATGGCATGATTTTGGGACACCTTGGACACTTGGGTTCAGTAGTATGGTTCTGCTGATCTGAGAGTACCTACTACATAAACATTTTATGGCCTGTGTCCTGAGCTGAATTCCTTAACCTTGTTTTTACGCTGACATGGTCTAGGTTTCTACTTGACCCAGTGGCTTATCACTTTGTGCTAATGTCCTGGGGTGACTGTACAGTCCAGTATCCCCATAGTCTGGTTTTTTGTTTTGTTTTTCTTTTCTCAGAAATGGATTCTGGGGCCCAGGACAGCCATGAAACAAGAATATTTTCTGCCAGAGCTACTGTGTCCAGCACTGGCAGGACTCTCCGAGCAGAGGGCTCCTGGAGGCTCAGCAGCAGCTGGTAAATGAGTTAATATAATTTTTGCCCACTTCTTTCTTCCTTTCCATGACCAATGTTTCTGCTCTCCTTCCACAGTACCTCTCTGCTCTTCTAACCACTGACTACATGCAGGAGCAGGAGCAGGAACTGCAGGTGTTTTCTTCAACACAAGGAAAAGCACTGAAAAATAGTGTAAAGGGGTTGGGTGGTTCTTGTGCTTCTGAGTCAGCTCTTACCAGGTGAGGTGGGCATCCCCTGCCACCCTGCACTGCTCTCTCATCAAACCTCTGCCCTGAAGTGTCACAGATCAGGGAGACCTGGCTTTGAGCCTCCCTCCCAAATCCTACTCCCAGACACTCAGCACAGGCCCATGGTGTGTGGGTACTACAGACTCAATGCCTCAGACACTCAGCTGAGAGTAGCTTAGGCTCAGGTACAGCTCATCAGTTTTGTTTGCCTCTGTATCCGTTTTCTGTCCACTAGAGAGCACTCAAATACCACCTAGAGACACAGGATGGGCACTGGTGCAATCCCCAGCTATGTCTCATCATGATGGTTTTGCATAGAGTTAATTTTCTTTACAGTATCTGGTAAACCTTGACACTCACCCTTTGGGAGCCCACTGCCCAGCTTGTCTGGCACCATTCACATGCACACACAATCCCCCCATCTCCAGTGTAACCCCCAGCTCGTGCTCAAAACCTGACTCTGGGACCAGTTACCCTGGGATTTTCTACAGAGCTGAAGTCAGTCAGTGATGCATTTGCAGTTAGGACTGATGTTTGTATTTACTTTTGATACACAATTTACTCCCAGTAGCTAACCTTCACTGACTCATAGCCCAGAGGGGTTTTCTCAGCCACCTGCCTTAGCATGGGTGTAGGGGACTGAGTAGTATGAAAAAGGGGAAGAATTGCCACGTGTGCTCAAGGACTGCTCACCAGCCATCTCCAGCAGGCCCTGAGGTCCCACAAAGGGTTAAAGTGATGAAGAAAACCTCTCAGAGCCTGTTAAAATATTGAGTGATTTGTGGCTGTGGTCTGTTCATTCTGTTCGATGCAAACGGACCGCAGCCCCAGAGTTTAATCCCTCTCTGTTCTTCAGAGGGGCACAGGGAGATGAAGGGTCTCCATCAGGGTCAAGGTGTGACCCCATGAACCCATCCCAGGGTCGTGTCTGTCTCCTGTACACTGAGCAGGGACCAGCTCTCTCAGCACTGCATCCCTGCCTGGGTGTGATTCTTGGCAGCTCATGGATTTGCTTTTCATCTCCCCCAAAGCAGCAGGAGAACAACAGTGAGTTTATAAGCCCAGAGGAAATTGTCTACCAAGTTTTGAATCCCTGGCAGAAGACTCTAGTTGTAATCATGGCAGTATGAGGGGAAATCAGAGCCCTGCTTAGGGTATAGTAAATAAAATGTGGGAGGAAAAAGCAAGGACAGAGGAACATATTTAAAAAAAAATAAACCAGCTATGGAAACACAGTTTAAAAGCTGAGCATGGAACATTTTTTCAGCCTTGATTTCGGAGAAGTGCAATATAATTTCATTACTGAAAATGGCTGTGCTAAGATTCCAGTGAGATAATCACTCACTTATCACTCCTAACACTATTTGTTTTCAGATGACAATTACAAAACCCAGATGTGAAACACTAGGAGATTTTATATTAGAACGGGGCTTCTCAGTGAGTTTCAAAGGTAGCCAGAATGGTAGATTTAAAGTTCACTCTTGTTATATGATGTGGTAAGGTTGTTGATAGCCTGTCATGGCAGTCTTTTAATCGACACACCTCCTAAAATCGGTATAGATTTATTCTGGAGAGAAGGGAGCAGAGTTATAGAGCTGTTATTCATTATGCCTCATGCTTTTCTCCCTGCTTTAAACATTTAACCTGTAATATGATGAGCCATATGTCAGGAATAATCTAGTAGAAACCATAGGTAATCCCTGCTGAAAGATAAGCCTGGCTCTTGACCTGCTGCAGCCCTGGAATTAAAATTCCACCTCTCTTAAGTTTGGGGGTCCTAGGTAAATCACGGATAAGTTTCATGGTAGCCAGTGAGGAGGAAAATATGAGATTTTTCTGGTTTGCCTCAGTCTAATAAAACCAAATCCTAAAATACAGAAATTTTTATATATTATTCAAAAATCACATCTACAATAGATAGATACAGTAATTTTTATTTTTTCCCCAAAGAAACCATAGTTTTTGGGTCATTGAATGGAAAGTATTTCCCCAGTCCAGGAAAAGTGAATAACTGCACAAGTTTCCACCTAAATATGTTGTCAAGTTTTTCAAGTCCATCTTCACTATATACTTGATTGAAGCCGGTGCCCAAGGATTTTACCATCACATCCCTCACTCCCACCAAATAAGCTCTAGAGATGTTTATGTTTGTGCTTAATTATTTAGTTGGAGATGGACAAGAACCCAAGGCCTGCTTGGTTTTGGTGCTAGGTCCTTGTTGCACATTACCTGTGTGAAAGTGTGGAAGTGACTCCCTTTATGCAGATTCCTGACTGTAAGTGTAAAGGCTGAGAGTGATGGAGACCCAGGCTTCTCTGCTGAACTACCCACCAGAGCACAGTGTGAACCATCCAGATTAGAGCTGGCCAGGTTTTGTTCCTGGATTTCCTTTTAAAATTAGGAAACCTTTCAGGGTCATTGTTGGAATAATTCCTCAATTTTATGAGTGATCCTAGACCTGACTGAAATTCTCCTGAAAGGAAAAATTTCTACTTTTGGAATTAGCAAGAAAAAGGGCTTGGAGTTGAAGGGGGGGGTGAGTATGTTACTCTTCAGCACCTCTTCCTAAAAAAAGTCTGTGCAATTGCTATGTCTGTTGCTCCATGTATCTGCCGGTCTCTGTGGCTGCTTCCCACTGAAAAACACTGCAGTAACCTAATGACCCATTTTAACCAAACACAACAGAGGAGGAAATGGCTGGACAACTTTCAGCTCCTCCAACCATTGTAAAAACCTGGCAGCTCAATAGGTGAGAGGCCAGGATTTGTGTCTCTCTAAGGGAAAAGCTGAGGCATAAACTCAGCAGATACCTGTTTGATTTGGCTCACCAGTCGCTTCTCTATACTTCCAGTGTGTGAGGGAAACAAAAGGCGAGTACAATGCAGCTTTTTTGGTAAACTGAGTCACAGTGCTCCTGCTGCACTCTTTTCAATCCAAGATAACGAACTTGGCAGATGCCATGAGAGCCATTTCAATGGCTCAGCCTTTCCTAGGTGACAACAAGCCAAGACAGAGTGACCCAGTTGTCCAAGGAGATCTGCAAGATGCCTCTGTCTCATAGCACGATCAGTAAAATCCATCTCACAATTCATACACAGCTATGATATAAAGGTGAACATCTTCCCAGTTCATTGCTGTTTCTTTCAGGAGCTGAGTTTAGCTCACAGATTTTTTACAGTAAGCATTTTAAGTCAGATGCTCTGATTCTTACCTGGAAAGTGGCTAACAGATTCTGGGTTTCACCAGGTCATGGACATGGGTATTCAAATTCTTGTTTTTACATGAAGATATTTGTGGCTGCAGTTGTGAAGGTGTTATGAAGCAGTAACTACTTGCCTATCCAGTTACACAGTGAGATTATTTGTGCTTTAAATTAGATTTTGACCTTCTCAGCATCTTGCTTTGTGCTGATCTGGGAGTCTGGCTTTGTAGTCAATGGTCAAAAGGAAAAATCCTGGTCCAAAGAGTGGCACAGCTGATGTGTGTCTAACAAATCTCATGTTTCAGATCAAGTGAATCTACCCTAAATGCTTCTTTATCACATTCCTCCAAAACAGTGACTACTAAAGTGGCACTATGTGGGGGTTGGAGATTTTAGAGAAGTGGGTGATTGTGCTTCAGAAAGACAGAGGAAAAACATCCCCAGAGAGGGATGTAGCCATTTATGGAACAGTGGCGTAGCAAACATTTTGGATATTTTTCTCATGAGTCAAGTTTTCTGCAGTGCAAGAAGCAACCACCACCTGGTGAGAGAAACAATCAGCCTGAGGAGAACAGAAATGAAGTCTCCTTGGGAGACCACATTGTGCAAGCTGGTCCTACAACCAGCTGTATCCATTCCTGGTTCATATGACTGGAGCCCAAGCTGGAATCAGTCACTTGGGTGTTCAAAGCTACTATTACAAAACCAGAATGGTAATTGCTACACAAGCATTACAGTCAGGGGAAGTGGTCTGGGCTGTGCTGAGTTGGGAAGTAAAAAGGGAAATGTAGGAACTGAAGAAAAGCTGGTTGCATGGAAGGTGCTCTTCCTTCCTGATGCTCCACCAGGAATATCCATTCCAATCCTGTGCAAGGTTGCAAATACAACTATAGTATTTCCCTAATTCTTCACCCAAGCTGCCCACAAGAGCAGTCAGGGACCTGTTGCAAAAGAGAGGGAAAAGCTAAGATGGGAAAGAGTGTGGCTGTCCCAGGGTCCCAGCCAGCACTGGCTGAGATCCCTTTCCAAGGCAGTGCTCTTCATTGCTCTTGCTACCAGCTTCTCAGCTCCCTACCAAATACTAAAGGCCCAGACTTTCTTCCAACAAGAAAAGCCACTGTTTCTTGGCTGGCTAAGGTTCAAGTCTAGCCATGCTGGAAATAAGCTCTTGAAGGAATGAGGGCAAGGCCACAGACAATCCTGACAATGACCTAGGTTTTCTACACACAAGTCCATCAGATACCCTGACCTGGTCTCCAGTGTTTCATTTGCCCAGGTAAATTAAATAGTGCTGTGGGCACACAGTTTGTGATGATTGGGAATGGGGCTGTGGCTGAGCCTCATCCCTAATGGGCTACAGCTGTAGGACAGGTGAACATTATTGAAGGCAAAGAATCATGGAGTGCTGAGGTGTTCCTGACCAACCACTGAAGGGCAGAGAGGGCACACAGGTGTAATGCATGTAAGGTGAAGGGTATAAAAGGCTGCACTGAAGACCAATAAAATGCTGATGTGTAGAGCCTTTTTTGGTGTCAGTTGTACCTCCTCTGTCATAGTGCCAGGGAGCCAGGTCAGAACTGTCAGAGAGTTAAGAGGGTCTCTGATGTGTTTTTCTAGTCAGATCCTGATGAAGAGTTCTTGAGGCAGTTCAGTTGTTAACACAGGCTGGGGACTTTTCTCAGCTGACAGCTTGTACGTGACCATCAGTCTTGGAGATGATGGGAGTTTATCCAGATGGACATGGGCTAATCCACGGCACTTGACCTTGGTACCAATGAGTGTTCCTACAAACATCTAATATGCATGTGTAGATGTAACCCAAGTGGCTACTCGCCCGATTATGTCTACCTGTAGAGCTCATAAGTCTTTGTATTTACAACCTGTCTTATAAATATTCTATCCACAAGCCATTACTGTACAGAGGAAAAAACTATGGGGATTCAGAGGAAAAATCTACAGAGAAGATTCAGATTGGGGTTCACTTGCAGTTTCCACACCACTAATTCATCAAGGCCCAGGACAATCTTTAACTGTCCCTGTGCCTTTGACTCTTATAAAAGCTGTCAGCCAACACTGAATCTATAAGCAGGGTGAGGCCCTACAAAAAGGACAAAGGAAGAATTTAACACCTTATTGGAATACCCAATACCTCTGAGGATCCAGCCCTTACAGAGAAATGGCTTAAATCACATAGAGAGGTGGCATGGTCAAATGTGTCTTGAAAAATCAAAAAGGTTTAATAAAAGAATAAAAATAATACAAAACAAAGATCAAAGCCGAACACAGTGCAGGGACAGATCCCACACCTGCTGCAACACCTTGAGAATGCGTGCAGCCCCTTCATTCTGTCCCTTTTTCTACTCAACAATCGAGGATGGATCTATTGGAAAACTGCCAATAGAGAGAGGTACAGGTTTTAATAAACAGTGACAAGGTCCAACAGGTGTTTGTCTCTTGGGATTGAGCCAATTACACTGAGAAAGACAGAACTTTCTAGTTAAAATTCCTGAAATGTCCAAAGGTAAACTGAAACCCTTTCCTTATACAGAATTGCTCATTTTGGGTTGGGGGATGCATTACTACAACACCTCCTTTTGCCAGGTGTGAAGTGCTGGTTAGCAAATCAGCAGCTGCCTTCCCAACAATCATTTTATACAGGACCCAGTCATATTAAGATATTTTGAGATGCACTTTTCTTCTAGACACAGATGAAAGAGCCCAAAATGGCATATTTTGGCTTACTAACCTAGTGAGATCAATGTGTGAACCACAGAAATAGGCAGAGCTCCCTGTACACTGCTGAAGCAACCCACACACAGTGCTGTGCTCCTCAAGGGTTTTGTCAGTATCAGAAAGTCCCATCTTATTTTTTTTTCCTATTAAATTCTGATGATCTTCTCATAAGGTCATGTGCACAAGTGCTAAAATAGGTACCTGGGGTTTCTCTGCAGGATACTCAGGACACCCCTGTAGACTCACAGAATCATTTAGGTTGGAAAAGGTCTGTAGGCATTGTGCTGGTCAATGAGGCAGAAGGTTAGAATGCCCTCCTCTTTTCAGAGGCAGCAGCTGGAGGTCTGGATGTCTCAGGTAGCACCATATATTCACATTAAGGAATCTGATATTGTCTCAGATGCCTGAACCTGTGCATAAGTGTTCTGGTGTGGAAGGACAGACTAGGCAAAGTGTGTAAGTGGGCAAGGCAAAGCAAGCATGTTGCCTGCGTTAAATATAAATCATAGAATAATAAAAAGGCCTGGGTTGGAAGGGACCCTAAATATCATCTTGTTCTGCTCACCCCCACCCATGGGCAGGGACGCTTTCCACTAGATCAGGTTGCTCAGGGCCACATCCAACCTGACCTTGTACACTGCCAGGGATAGGACATCCACAGCTTCTCTGGGAATCCTGTAGCTGAGCTTCACCACTCTCACAATAAAGAATTGCTTCTTATCATCCAATCTAAATCATTCCTCTTTTACTTTAAAACTATTCCCCCTTGTCCAGTCACTGTCTACCAGTACAAAAAAAAAAAAAAAAAAAATTGCTCTGTTTCTCTTTTATAATCCCCCTTTAGGTACTGTAAGGCTGCAGTGAGATCTCCCCAGAACCTTCTCTTCTCCAGCCTCTGCAGCCCCAGCTGTCTCAGCCTGTCTCCATAGGAGAGGTGCTCCACCCCTGGGATCACCTTTGGGTCCTACTATAAATAACAGGTCCATGCCTTTCTTGTTGAGGCAGAAACAGATGCTATCCAAATACTGATGTCAGTGCAGCCCACACCAGCTTGTCTGCAAAGAGCTGAGATAGGCAGTTGTGAACACACACCACTGTGATGTGTTAGGAAATCAAGGCCATCCCTAATAGGGCACTTGACATCTCACACTGATGTGTGTCAGTGGCTCTATCCATGCAGCTGTCCCTGTCCAGAGGCAACTTTAATGTGAGAACTAAATAAATGTGCTGCAGGATGTAATACATTGCATATATCTCCTTTTATTGCTTATACCAATGGAAGGATATATAGACAGAAAGCTTGTTCTAAGTTACACCTTAAAACTTTGCAAAGGACCCTTCCTTAAGCAAGATGTGATTTGCTCTTTGTATTAACTTGATGACTTTTTGAGACAGAGTCTCAAATGTGAAATAGTATGAAACTTCACCTGATACACCCGTAGTAAAAACTTTAACACCTGATCCTGCATTTACACTCTAGTCTGTCTATGCCATAGGACAGAGAAAAAAGGATGTGCCCACAAAATGTGTTGCATTTGCAGCCAGTTTTCCATCTCCTTCCTTTTTACACAGGACACACTTGAACTGGGTTGCTTTATGTGTTTTTCACAGCCTACACGGAGAGAAACCAGGGCGGGTGCCTTCCAAACTGCTAGTGCCTTCCACATTCCATCTGTGCCTCTGAAAACACCTTACACGGAGCCTCAGTGCTATGAATCCCTTCTCCAGGAGATGGTGCTCCTGCCCTGGGAGAGCCCTTCCCAGGGCTCTCGCGCTTCCAGATGATGCTCGGTCCCATCGCAGCCACCCGGTCCCTCTGCTGAGCTGGGGCGGGTGACTGCGGGATGGGCTCTTTTCCGAGCTTCTCGTGGTGCTCCGCAGCTGAAGGAGAAAGAGGCCGACGGCACGAATTTTTGTTTACAAAGCAAAAAGTTGGAAAAGGCAAGATGGAAAAGGAAAACAGAAACTGTGGGATTAAAATGCAGAACTGGGTAGGAGACCAGAAGCTATCAGTGGTAAGAATTAGTTGATGAACTGCTCAGTTTGGCCCATGGTGTGTGCTGGTGTCTGTGGGGCCTTTCAGGTGAGAGTCATCTCTCCTGTGGGCCCAAACCCCCCACATCTGTCATGGAAGGACATGCTGCCCTGCCAGGGGTGTCAGGGACAATCTTTGATGGAAGTGATGCAGACCATGCAAAGCTGCAATCAGACACAATTTTGCACCACATCTTTTCCCCCACCCACACATCCACCTTCCTCCATTCCTTCTCCTCGTCACAGCCCAGCACAGCAGCAAGCACAGAGGAGTGAAGGGAGGAGTTCTGGGCAGGAGCTGAGGGGCGGCAGGTCTTCTTTGGCCATCTGCATGCCTTAGCTAACCCCCAGGGATTGTTGGTGTCCCCAGAGTAACTGT
The DNA here is from genome assembly GCA_013401135.1 of Cettia cetti. Classification (NCBI taxonomy): domain Eukaryota; kingdom Metazoa; phylum Chordata; class Aves; order Passeriformes; family Sylviidae; genus Cettia; species Cettia cetti. The sequence continues at coordinate 5,755 of VZUI01041325.1, read as the reverse complement.
CCAAGAAACCAAATTTACCAGAATTTAGTTCAATTTTTCAGGTCTGTGGCAGAAAATAAAAGCATGGGATTAGAACACTAAAGTGAACGAGATAGAAAAGGTAACAACAATACCAAAGGATGGGAAGATAACTTAAAGGGGAAAAAAAAAACCCCAAACACCTTCCTTCCATGTTCATAGTGGTGAATAGCTGCATCCAGAAAGTTATGGGTGGAGTTATTACTGGAGTTATTACCAATAACTGGAGTTGCTGGTAAGAGTTTGCATTGCAATGGAAAGCAAAGGACTTGTGTTTTGTATGGAGAAATTTTGTCTCAAGTGGCAGAGAATGAGCCTGACACAACAGTCATGAGCAGCACTGGCTGGGAAGGGATGGGAAGAGGGCAGAGAAGGAATCTCCTAGGAGTAGTTAGGAACTGGAAAGATCAGGTGAGGTACTCTTTCATTTTCTGGTGCTCCCTTGGGTATCTGCTGGCAAATACTCTCCCAGCTAGGTCTTCCCTTCTTCTCCCTGATGCTCCCAAATCTGAGGAGCTTTCACAAAGGGCCTGGGAGCCAGAGGACAAGAAGTTGGGGAGGAACACAGTGATGTGGGAAACTGACGAGAGAAAAAAAGACTGAGTGGAGATCAAAGGATTTAATAAATAAGAACAAGGAATCATGGAGCAGAGCTTGAGGAGAGCTGTAGGACAGTGCTTCCCCTCATAACATCTCACATGTTCATACAGGGGTGGGGAGGAGACAGCTGACAGTTTTCTTGACCCCTGTGACAGCTGTCTCAGAGGGGCTCTGTGTTAATGCTGTAAGAACAGCTACCTGGGGGTACTGCTCTCCCTCCAGGAACTACTAATGGGAAGAAGGTGGTTAGTTAAACCAGGAACCCAGAATGAAGGGACGTGAATTCCATGCCTTCCAACTAGACGCTGGCCTAGACTACCACCATGAAGACACTTGGGGTGAGCCGTCATCAAGATCCAGCATCTGTGCTTGGTGCATTGACAAATTACTTGGTGACACTGCACTTTTCAAAAAGCAGAGTCAGCTTTTAATTTTTTTTTTTAATTGGCTGAGTGCTCAATAGTGTTTTGACTCACTATTTTCAGGTGGCTCATGCCAGACCCTGTCGACCAGATGCTAAATAGGACAATTTTCCCTGAGGGGATATTGGAAAGCCTTTTTTAAGAAGCTTTTTTTGTTTCTAGAAGGACTGAACTCTCTACAAAGCATTTCCTGTCCCCTAGCTAGAGCACAGTGCTCAAATAGAAAGTGATGTGAGACAAGGACAGCTTTAGGCAGCCAGACTGAGCTGACATCAGGTCTCTGGGACTGAAGCAAAGCAGCCTACAGGGTCCTTGAATTCATTTGATGTTTCATGCATGGAGTTTGTACCTTGATTTGTCTTATCTTCCCTGGCTATCCCTGAGCAGACAATCAGAAAGAATTCAGCTTGGCTTCAGTTTAAGTAAGTTTTGGAAGGAGTTGCTGGAAGATTTGGAAAGAAAATGATGCTGTTGCTTAGCTACTTGCTGAGCTGGCCCTGCCGTCACTTGTAGCCATCTCACCAGAAGACATTTGTTAAGTGAAGCCCCAAGAGGCTTCTTGTGTGGTCACTACATGAAAACACACTCTTCCAAGTAGCCACTGGCATCTGTAGTCTGATCACTGAACTTGCTCAAGACTTGAAAACTGGTGGAGCCCCTCTGGCTCAGCGAACAGAAGGAGCTGCAAACATCCTCAGTTTTGAAGCATGGAGGGGGTTTGTCACTGCAGCTTATTTCTATTCCATCAGAAAGGGTTGATGACAGGGAAGGTGAGGTGGAGGTGCAGAGCTCTGGGAATGTGGCTGAAACGTGGCATATAGTTATTCCTTGAGGATTTCCCTTCTTCCTCAGTTTCCTACTTTGAGGAGTGGTCTTCCATGCCTGGTAGGGTTCTAGTTAAATGCATCCCTGTGCTGAAGAACATCAGTGGGGCAGCCACTGCCAGACTGTGATCTTGCCCACAGCTGTACAAGAGGAGGTAGCCATGGTGGGGTGATTCACCAAGACCAAGACTCAACTCCTGTGGGTGGAAATAATTCAGTGCTCCACACACAATGCAGGAGGGCAGGCCTGGCAGTGCTGGGCACAAAAATAGGGAGTTTGGAAAGGGGGACTGCAACAGAGGGGAAAATCCCACATGTCAGCCAGGCAGGAATGATTCCTTTCTGATCCTGAAGTAATCACCATCCAAAAAATGTTCCCAGTAGGAAAACTGGCTGAGTGAGGAGACTGTCCCCTTCTTCCCAGAAACCTGACCAAAAGGGTGTATTGTTTAAGGAAGGGAGAGACTGTAGTGGGACATGGTGCAAGCTGTTTCAGGAGTTAGGATCCCTCCTGGGCATACAGCCATTGGCTTCATGTTACTTGGGACTGGTTCTTAGGGAAAAATTAGAGGCAAATGTGACTCTTTATCTTCATCTTAGGTTTTGGCACAGTTCAGATTTAATACTCCGTGAACAGGGTGTCAGGACAGTCTCAAAACTGTGTTTTTCAGCCCATGATAGAGATACCCAGAGGATTTTTAAGTGTGAGAGCTAAGAGAGATGGAGCAGGGCTGGAGCCAGGATCACCACATTGGTTGAGGGGCCCCATGGGCAGGAGCACATCATGGTGCCCACAGCAGTGGGGAGTGCCCTCAGGAGGAATTAGTCTATGTGCTGGTGAAGCTGAATGGACATAAAATCTCCCTCAGTTATGTGGGTGTTTTTTTTCTGTATAAACTTGCTAATTGAGTTGTAAAATAAAACTGCAGCCTTTCCTCTCCAATTTCTGCTGCTGCAGCAGCGTGCTAATTTGGGTTTGGAAGGGGGCTGGTAGAAGGTGGCTTTTTGCCAGCATGAAATTATGCACAAAAGTTTTGCAGTGGGAGAGAAGGGAGCCCATCCCCAGCACAGGGAAGGACTGGGGGCAGGAGCTGCTGTGCTGCTGCACAGGGCTCGGGAGGCTTGGGAAGGTCCTGCAGCTGGGCTGGGCTGATGGAAATTCAAGAAAGCCCAAAAGGGTTTAAATGAGGCTGCAATGGAGAACAGATGGGAAAGTCAGTGCTTGTGTGTCTCGATAGACATTGTGTGGTTGAGAGGATGAGCTGTGGGATTTCACATCTACCCTCTGGCTCTGCTGGGCAGGATTTGCTGTTTGGTTGTGTACCTGTGTATGTGTGTGTGTTCATGTGCCTCCTGGTGCAGGCATGTGTGCCTGGTGCTCACAGGCGTGCCCAGGTCACTGGGGTTGTGTGGGGTTGTGTGTGCCTGTGTCTGGGTCTCCATACAGGCAGTGAGCACAGGGATCTGGCTTTTGTCACCCAGCAGCATAAGGCTCTGTCATGGGGACAGCTGCACACAGGGACAAGGATGGTTTGGTGCAAATTGATGCACAGGAACACATGGCTCAGCTCTGCCAGCTCACAGCAGGCAGGGATTTGGCTCTGGTGCCCCCACTGGGCTAAGAACTGGTCTGTGGGCAAAATAGTTGTGGGGGAGGAATAAACAGGAGGTACAGCTGTCTGTTGCATCAATGTAACTTTAATTTTTGAAAGATACACAAAAAAAATGCAGTGACAGTGACAGTTCTAGTCCCAGGGAATTTGGTGAAGCTTGGGGTTCCACATGTGTGGCAGGTACATGCACCCCAACCTGCAGGAGGATGTACGGACATGGGGGTCTGAGGCTAGGCCCACACTCGCCATTTTTGAACCTATCACTGTTTCCCATAAAACTGGCTGTGTGAAACTATTCCAGGCAGGATGCTCCAGAAACCATTGCAAGAAGCCCAGAAGTTTATGGACAGACTTGCCTGCTCATTCAACAGTCCTTCCTACGCCGTCATCCCTCCATGCTTTTACTGACTCTTTTGATCCCTTCCATGGGCAGCACTGGGAGAGGGAGTGCTGCCATACACTGCAGTGGGAGCATCAGGAGCACAGTTTGGAGCCTGGGGCTGCTCTTTGAGGTGGGATTAAGCAGGACAGGACCAGATAGTGCTTTTCAGCCTTCCCATATTTGGGAAGACATGCCCTGAGCACTGAGCCCTGCTGCCATGTTCTGGTTCTGGGAGGGCTCCCGAGTGGAGTCTCAGCACCCTGGCCAGAGGGGAGTGAGGCCTCAGGGCTGGGAGGTCTTGTCAGATGGTTTTTAAAAATGACCTTTAGTATCTGAGCAGCATCAGCCTGGATTCAATAAGGGACTGACAGAAGAATAACAGCTAATGAAGCCTTCCTCTGGCAGCCCTTCCTCTGCCTCCTGCCCCAGCCGGGTTAAGCTTCTGGGGGTCACTGCTGGGGGAAGTGTGTGCAAGGCCCTGTGTGAACACACTGAGTGTGCAAACTCCATACAAGCCATGCCAACTCCATGTACAGGCTGTGCAAGCCTTGTGAAAGGCTGTGCAAACTCTGCAAATGCTGTGCAAGGTGTGCAAACGGCTTCAGGCCTGGCCATCCAGCGCTGCATGGGACAGGAATTTCTCGGGGTGGGCTTTCTTGGGATGGTGTCCTGGGAGTGGCACCCATGTCTCTGCACAGTGTGTGTACATACCGAGCAAAGCCGCTGGTTGGCATTAGAAACCCACTGGCGATACTGTGACAAGACACCTGTAAAATTACAGCAGAAAGAAATCCAAGAGGCTGCAGTGACAAATGCTCTTGAGAAGCGATTGTTTCGGGGGGGTGGGGGGATAGAAAAAAAAAAAAAAAGCCGTGTTTGTTTTGGCGAAACACCTACATTCCTTCAAATAAATCATCGCAGCGCTTGTTTTTGTATTTGCGGAGAAATCGCAACAGACATAACCAGGGACTTAAGAGACTTGAAATAACATCCTAGTAAATACCCCACTTTGTTATTTTAATCGAGACCCAAGGAAACATCTGAATTTTACCAAGGAAACCCTCCGTGCGAGGGAAAACATCAGCCCGCAGCCCGGCTGGGTCTTTGTTTTGCTCCGGTGTCGGACTCCCGAGGCGGAATTACCGGGGCCGATGGAGGCTCGGGGCAGCCCGGGGCATCTCGGAGCGGTGCGGGGGGAGCCTGGGGCCACCCCACAGCGGGTCGCTCCGGCTCCCCCGGCCGCTCCCGGCCGGCCCTGCCGCCTGCATCACCCCCGCAGGTCAGTGTCGGGCAAAAGGGGTCTGCCCGGAACATGGGGTGTCGCTAACTCCGTTCGAAACAGCCGGGACTGCCCCATCTCCAGCGTGGGACCGGGACCCCCGCCCCAGTACGGAGGGGTCGGTGACCCGCTCCAATACGGGGTGAAGTTTCCCGGCCCAGTCTTCGAAAGGGGGTTCCCCGCTCTGAAATATGACCCCTGCAAACAGAGGTGGAGATATTCCCCCCAACCTCCATCCCGGACTGGAGTCTCCATCCAAAGTCAAACACAACCCCCTTCCACCCCACAGTCAGGCTGGGGTGACGCCTTGGCGCGGGGTTGTGGGACTCAGCTCCCCCCGCCAAATGAGGGGTGTGGGTGACCCCAGGGGTGGGGGCCCGGAGCCTTGAGTGACCTCTCACCTGCCGGGGACCCAGGGCGGGACTCGAGGGAGGCTCCGAGGGTGGCTCACCTGGCGGTGGAGGCGGGGCGAGGTCCGAAGGGGGTCGGGGGCTCTCTCAGGCGGGACGATGTCCAAGTGGGGATCTGGGGGGTCTGTCACCTGCTGGGGCGGGCGGGGCGGAGTCTCCGGGGGTCTCTCACCTGCCGGGGCGGGCGGGGCGGAGTCTCCGGGGGTC
>VZUI01041324.1:0-31732 GCA_013401135.1 Cettia cetti | reverse complement strand
CCCTCTCCCTTTTATCCAGGTAGGAAGTCAGGGCCCCCTCCCTAGCACTGGGTGGAGCATCTCACAATGGGATGATGTAATGTGTCATGTGATTGGTGAGCCTTAATGGGCCATTATCAGCAGATATTCCGGAGGGGGGGGGGGGGGGGGCATGAGTGATGAAAGAGATAAGAAACACTGCCCCACCTGGTTTTAACAGCTGGACCATTATCAGAAAGCATCCACCCCCCTCCCTCCGCAGTTACAAGAGATAAAGAAAAAAAAAAACAAACAAAACCACATTTCCGCAGCTGCTTTCAACAGATGAAACAGAATACTCTCTTTTTTTGGTTCCATAACCCAAGACACTGTTTTAGATGATACAGGACCTTGTTGTGCTAAGTGGAGTGGTAGAGGCCAAGATAGGTCTTTCCCATCTCTGGATTCAGGGCAATGAGTGTCCTCTTGAATGGGGCTCTGAACTCTCGTGTTATAAGGAGAAAAGCTCTGGAGAATGGTGGGCAAAGACTAAATCCCCTCCTGTTCAGGAGGGAAGTGGGCTTCTTCTTGGTTAACTTGTTCCCAATATTGCAATATATTGGCAGCAAAAGTATTTGGAGAACAGCAGAGATTGGCCAGTCAGCACTTCAACTCACATTCACCTCAGCTTTGGGTTGCCATTTTAGGAATGCCAGTCCTCAGCAGCACAGAGTTGGGTTCAGTAGGATTTCTGGGACAAGAAGGCCTTTCCTGGAGTTTTTCTGAGTCTAGACAGATGCTTTGCGATGAAAATATTAAAATAATATTAAATAAATCAAGCAAATTAATTTAATAAGCTATTGTTTGTCCTTTTGTGAGCAGAACTGCCTCTGAGAGTGAAATGATTATTTTTGTTTTGTGGGGCCCTTTTCCCCTTCTTTTGCCCAGAAGAGACTAGCTCCCAGGATCTGCAACACCCACCTGGCAGCCAAAAATCAGCCCCAGTGGTGAGTAAGCTACTGCCCCCTGCTGATGTCCCAGAGTGCTCCGGAACCAAGGTAGTGGTGGTGGTGGTGGTAGTGGTCATTTGCGTGATGTAGGTAATTTGGGCCCCTCTTCTTACCCTGCCCTGGTGAGTGTTGCCTCCCATGTTGTGGCAAGGCAGGTAAAGATTCCCACAGAGTCAGTAGGAAGACATTGGTTCCATCTTTGTTTTTATCTGTAACTCCATATTGCCAAGGTAAACATGATGTGACCAAGGTTGTAGGGTCAGCAGGAGATCATGGAGGCCGAGGTCCCACTGTATCTGGCAGACACATAATTCTCAAAGATGGGGCAGAGTAAGCAAACTTTGACTTCAGGCTACTGAAGTTCTTTGATGCTCTCTGCCCCTGTCAAGAGGCTTCTCTAGATGTTCTGCCTCTGTCCTATGTCTCCACTCTTGGAGAAAAAGGGGAGGATTAGTAAGTTTGGAACAAAAGTTATTAATGAGTTCTTGTCACCTGATGGCCCTATTAACATCAATGTGAATATCCATGAAGATTGACTGATAAGCAGTTTGGGTTTTTTCTTAGGTTGGGATAAGGTTGATTTCAAAGTCTTTCATTGCAGAATAGATTGTGATGCAAGGAATGAGAAGGAGTGAGGAGGGCATTTTGTTCTGTGGCTCATGATAGAAAACTGAGGTCTCTTACCAGTAGGAAAGATGCCTGTCTTTGAAGTGAACACACCACAGTGTTCATTCTTTTTGAAGAAGTTGCATTTCTTCTGGAAATGTCATTTCAGATGTAAACATTTTGATGAGAAAGGAAACTAGACAGGTTCTGAGAGACTGGAGCAGGGCAGGGGGTTAGAAAGGTTTCTTGCCCATGATTGCAGGGCTGAATAGAGAGGTGTGTGTGTTTTCACTCAGGTCAGCCTTGGTGGAGTGAGTCACCCAGCTGTGCCCAAGGCCACCGAGCATCTGCTGTCCCAGCCAGAACCAGTAATGCCCAACATGGCTCTGCTGGTGAAGAACCCCCTGGCGTCTACTCACATTTTCAAACAAGCCTGTCATATCTGCTACCCCAAAACAGGTGATGCATTTGCTCTGCCACCAGAGCACTGGCACAGACTAGGAATTGGCTTTCCCCAGGCTGATGGGGTTATTCTCTCTGGCAGGGCCCAAGGCTGGTGATTACACCTATCGGGAAGGCTTGGAGCACAAGTGCAAGCGGGATATCCTGCTGGGCAGGCTGAAGAACTCAGAAGACAAGACCTGGAAGAGGATCCGTCCTCGCCCAACCAAAACCAACTTTGTAGGATCATATTATCTGTGCAAAGGTGATCTGTGGCGGTTGGTCAGTGGGAAGGGGCTGTGCCAGGAGAGACTGGGAGGGAAATTTGGTTTGATATTTCCTGCTGGCTGTAGGGTCTCCTGTTCTATCAGTAGCCTATGGACTAGATGGCTCAGTACAGTGAGTGAAGGGCAATGAGTTGCCATGTTGTGGAGAGCAAGCAGCTTCTAAAGTGGTAGAGCAGAAGAGTTCCAAGGCTCAGTGAGCTGCTGCACACAGTCAAGCGCTCAGAGGTGCTCTGCTGACAAGGGCTTTACTGAGAACCTCCTTCCTGTACATGTGCTCACATTAGTCCCACTCAACCCAACTGCCCCATGACAGGGCTGTGGTTCTGCCTAGGGAAAAGCATTCTCTGCCTGTTCTCTTCCTCCAGCCAATCCCACAGTACATGCAGACAGTGTGACCAGACTGGTTTCCCAAGGCAGTGTCATTACAAAGTGCCTAATGAGGTGGGGAGATTGCAAGAGCCAAGCTAAAATGGCTCCTTACTGCTAAGCCTATGGGAGAACTTAATCTGCATTGGCTTTAAAAGAGGTTAGTTAAGTCGTGATCTATCCCTGGCCAGGCACTGAATTAAAGCTGGCCTCTTGTTTTGAGATGGTTTCCTCCATAGCAGCATTACTGGAGATTTTCACCATTCAGTAGTTTGCATTAATTCCTGTTGTCTTGATGTAGGTGAACTTGGGAAGAGATGTCTTTTCCTTTTTATTTTAGCTCACGGTTTTCTTGCTTTCAGTTCCATGTGAGGCGTGGGCAGTGGGAGAAGATGAGAGGGAGTTTAGTTTCTGACTGGGCTGCCCTGCCTTGTGTGGTGGTGTGTGCTGTTTGTTGCTTTGTAGATATGCTTAACAAGCAGGACTGTAAGTACGGGGATAACTGCACCTTCGCGTACCACCAGGAAGAGATCGACGTGTGGACGGAGGAGAGGAAGGGGACCCTCAACCGTGACCTCCTTTTTGACCCACTAGGTGGGATCAAGCAGAGCAGCCTCACAATTGCCAAGCTCCTCAAGGAACATCAGGGCATCTTCACCTTCCTCTGTGAGGTACAGAACTGATGGGAGGGGACAAGCATCCATCATCTCTTCAGTATATATCTGGACCACTGATATGTTGATAGTTGCCACCATGAAAATATGGTGGGATGACTTGCACAACTGGAGTGCTTGCAGTGGATGTCTGTAAACTCTTCAGGAGGGACAGGTGAGGAAGGAGAGGCAGTGGGGGAGCCCTGTATGTTAGGGAGTGTTTTGACTGTCTAGAGTTTAATGATGATGATGATAGAGTTGAGTAGTTATGAGTAGGCATTGGGGGAAGGCCAACAAGGTGGGAGTCTGTTACAGACCACCCAACCAGGGTGAAGAGGCAGACAAAATATTCTATAGGCAGATGGGATAGGTCTTGTAGTTACTGGCCCTTTTTCTTGTGGAGGACTTCAACTTACTAGGTGTCTGCTGTAAGTATAACACAGCAGAGAGGAAACAGTCCAGGAAGTTCTTGGAGTGTGTGGAAGGTAACTCCTCAGACAGCTGGTGAGGGAGACAGCTAGGGAAGGCATCCACTGGATCTGGTGTTTGTGAACAGAGAAGGATTGGTGGGTGATACAATGGTCGGAAGCCATCCTGGGACCAGTGATCATGCAATGGTAGAGTTTTCAGTTCTTGGAGAAATAAGGAGAGGAGAACTGTGGCAGTGGAGAACTGCCACCTTGCCATCTCACCTTCTGAAGGGCAGACTTTAGCCTCTTTAGGAACCTGGTTGACAGAGTACCTTGCAAAGCAGTCCTGAAGAGAAAAGGAGTCCAGGAATATTGCACATTCTTCAAGAAGGAAATCCTAAAGGTGTAGGAACAGGCCACCTGTAACCCTGGGTCCCCTAGCCAGTGCCCTGCTCCCAGAAGAACAATAAGCATTTTATGCAGATGCGTAGGAGAAAAGAATAGCTTTCCTCCTTAGCCCTGCAGCTGAACCAGGTGCTCACAGCCTTAAGGGATCACCCATCTCTTCCTCCATCTTGACATGTTACTTTGAATTGTAATTTAGCCCCAGTTACTTTAGAAATTGGAATTCCACAATGCAACAAATTCCCATTTGATGTCTGTGCAGAGTTGGTCAGTTGAGAATTGCCTCATATCTTAATGCTCTGCAGCACAGAGTTCCCCATGTTCCCCCCATGTCCTTCGCTGTGGAGAGGCTGTTCTTTTATTTCTCCCTTGTTCTATTGGCTAACAGGGAAAGAATATGCAGCTCTGACCAAAATTTTGGTCACAATTGACTGAATAGAAAATACTGTTGAGAATAAGCCAAAAAACATTGTCGGGAAGCTTCTTCAGAGATTGACTTGCTTTATTTTAAAGCCCTACCACAAAGTGCTCACCACACTTCTTTCTAACTTTGAACATTAGAATAGGCTGGCTCTGGTTCTTCTTCCTCCTCTAAGCAAAGTCGCTCTTCCCAGTACGCTAATTATTCTCTTCTCAGATTTGCTTTGACAGCAAACCCCGGATTATCAGCAAAGGGACCAAGGACACACCATCTGTCTGCTCCAACCTTTCTGCAAAACACAGTTTCCATGACAACAAGTGAGTGAACAATTTTTTCTCCTGATGGGAACCATCTCTCACAAGTCCAGCCAGTTTAATTCCAGGGCTCTGGTCACTTTCTTCCTTTCCAATCATAGGACAGCTCAAATCATGATAAATAGCAGGATGGGCTTCACCCTGCATGTTTGCTCCTGGTGCTGAGGGATTTGCGGCATCAGCAAAGCCCTTTGGAGACATTCTGTTAAGTTTTCTATTGACTTAATTTGCCTTTCAGTTTGGCCTTTACAAAAAGGTCAAAACAAAGATTCTCTAGCTCAAGATCCTGCCTCTGACTGTCTGGTAATGAGTGTTTAGGAAAACAAGTGTAACAAACATGTCAAGTACACAGTCATACAATTCCTTCAGGTTCCTGGCAACCTGAGACATGGGGAGATGCTGAACCAGAGGAGTTGGTATCTTTGCTGCATATTTTGGAACCTGTCTGATCTCTGAACTTAGGCAGAGCATCACCCATGTGCTGAGGGTGAAAATAACGACCCAAGCTTGATAGGGTGGGAGGCCAGGGGTTTGGTTTTCCCAGAGGGAGTCTGTCTCTCCCAGAATCGATTTGCTTGTGTTCTTTGCCTGCCCAGTCAAATGTCTGGATGTCATATGTAAGGAGGAGGAGGTGAGGAGGTTTGATCCTCTGGTGCTTTGTATTTTTCTGCAGGTGTCTGGTCCACATTGTGCGTTCTACCTCCCTGAAATATTCCAAGATCCGTCAGTTCCAGGAGCACTTCCAGTTTGACGTGTGCCGACATGAGGTGCGTTACGGCTGCCTGCGTGAGGACAGCTGTCACTTTGCTCACAGTTTCATTGAGCTCAAGGTCTGGCTGCTGCAGCAGTATTCAGGTGAGTGTGACTTCGCTGGTGTTGTGTATACCTGAGTTTCTTCCAGTGTGTACCCAGGGCCAATTGAGAGGGGAAGAAGGTGATTTGGGAGTACTGAGAAGGTGTCACTCACTTGTGTATATTACGCCCTTCTCAGGGAGTAAGTAATTATTACTGCCTCCTCAGGGACACGTAAAAGAGGACCAAGGTGTTCTGTGAGGTGATTTGGCCCTTGTCCATTTACAGGAACAGGGCTACTGTCATTTGCAGACCAGAAGGCCTTTCCCTTGGGACCAGCCGAATAAATTAAAATGATAATTAGGTACAGCTGTATCCCAAGAGGTGTTTGGTTCTTAGATCTTGTACAAATAATAGTTGGACCCCTGAGTGAACATGTCTTGCAGTGAGAATGGCAGCATGCACAGGTGACAAAGCAGTTGGTTATATAAAGCAGGCTGTGGATCTCCAGTTTCTCAAAACAAATTCACCAAAAGCAGGAACTTGCAAGATACTTGGTGTTGCCCGAAAAGGCTTTGATGACATGCCTCAGTAGAGGGTCTTTCAGAGATTATACTCAGGGAAATCATATAGTGACACTGCCACATCTGGCACTTTCAGTCCTGTCTCTGTCTCTGTCTGGTATATTGGAGGTTTTCTCTGGCTGCTGTCCTGTTGGCTGTGTAGAATATTAGTCCACTCCATTGCTACCTACATGTTTTTCTCATTTAGTGCAACACCCAGCCTGCTAATGGGAGTACTTCAGAGAGGAAGCACATTATGGATGTTTCTCATCATTCTTTGATATCACAATTGATGTTCAGTGCAGTTGTTGGCCTTGGCTTCAGCTCATGAGGGACAGTGATGAACAAGTAGAACACTGTGGCAAATACTATCTTTAATCTTTCCATTTGCCCTCATTTACTTGTGGCCTCTGGAAATTAAAAATTTACAGCTCTGGAATTTCTAAGATAGCACATTGTCTGTAAGTCATGGGCCACCACTGCTGCCCTACATGCTTGTGGTACTGCTTATTGTAGTCTGGCCACTAATATTCAAGTACCCCATCCCATGGTTGGTTCATTTTTGTTGTTTGGGTCTGGTTTTGTTATTTGAAAAGGTTTTTTGTCCCTACTTCCTTCCCTCTGTGTTCCTTCCTCTTCATCATGCAGAAACAAACTGATTTTTTTCTTGCTTTCTTTACTTGAAGATATTATTTCAAAGGAAAGGCTGAGGAGATAAAACAAGCCATGAGTTAAGCTGCAGAGTTGATCATTAAGCCTTGTGCTTACTTCCACCTTTTCCAACAATAGGAGACACATTATCTTGTGGGGTTTTTTTCTGCAGGGCTGTATATATGAGCGTGCTTTCCTTGTGAGTTTGCCTTTCCCAAGTGTAGCCTTCATTATGGAAACTGAGATTAAAGGTAGTTGTTGCCACTCTCTGGGAATGCTTTAGCTTTGGAGCAGGAAGTTTCATTTGGGAACTATTTGCTCAGCAAGAATAGGAAGAGGGCAGCTTACATTTGAAACACTTTACAGCCCTTTGAACATTTGCAGAGATTTTGGTTTTGTTTATGGGAATAAAGGATTGTATTAGTGGGGTAAAGATTCCTAAGATCTGAAAATTGGACAGGCATGACTGTTTTCTTGTTCACTGTGGCTTTTCACAGACATCTCTTGGTATCTTCTTCCACAAGTGGTAATAACAGACTCTGTCTTTGCTAATGATGTTGCAAAAGTTGCTGAAATATTATAAGTAATCAACCCATGGGCCTTTTGGTTCCTAGCTCATTTCTTTGTGATGGTTCATGCTTTGAAAAACTGGCACATTGGAAACCATCCTTTCATATTTGGGAGGATTTTTCTTTCCCAACCACAACATTTCTAGACTGTATTGCTGAGATAGTTCAGAATTCTGGAACTGGAAGAAGGCAGTCACAAGAACTACATTTGAAACTCAGTCTTCTGACAAGACCTGTATATACTTTTCCCTTTGGTTCTGCACTCCAAGGATCACAGGTGTGCAGAAGGGAGAAGATGAGAGGTGCTTCAGCCCTTTCCCTGCCAGGTCCAGTGCAGCATGTTAACTTTTTATTGTGGTTTTCCCAGCTTTAGAGCTTTTGTCCCCAAAATACACATCAACATTGTATCCAACCCTGGAATACTTGGACATGGAAGAGGGAGTTGCAATTTTTCTAACTCTACACAATTTCTTCTGGGATTAATGGTTAAGAGGTAGAATATTCACCAACAGCTCTGACCTGCGAGCAGTACCAGTTATGCAGTAGCTGCCATTTAAAAGACCTGAGCAAATGTTCTTGAAGAATGGTGAAGTTTTCTGAGTGCTTTTCATCCTGTTCAAGCCCTGTGCAAATGGCAGTAGTGTTGCCTGATGGGGACATGAACAGCCGAAATCACAGACAGGAAAACTGAGGTTAGGATTGCTGTGATTTAACCAAACTACACACAGCCTAAGCTGAGATAAAAACTGGTTTTAATCTTAAGTTCTGGAAATACTCTCTCCCAGATCAATGATTGTTTATGTAATACTCCTGGGAAACACCTCACTTCAGTAATAAAAGCTGTAGGCATCAGCAAAGCAATCAAATTTGCAATGTCTGTGTCCTGCTGCATCAAGGCCATCCTCAGCACCCCGCTTTGTTGCAATTAGCTGCTTATGCAAGATATTTGCTTCAGTTTATTTTGGCAGCTGTCTTGAGTCTTTAGAGCACTTAACAACTTGAATGCCCATCTAGCTGGCTGATGCTAACAGAGGCTGTTCCCTCATCACTTGAGCTGGACAGGAGCTAATTCCTTAGGTAAGGTCTGAACAATCCCTTTTCTCATTGTCTGATGTTGTATTTCTGATATCTGAGACCTTGCAGATCTTTCCTTGCTGGTTATTTACTAGCAGCTGTTCCTTGGTTGGTTTTGCACTGCTGGTCTTTCCTTGCTGGCTTAGTTGGGCTTGGTGTCTCTATGTGCTGAATTTCAGCTTACCTCTTTGCTGATTGATTGATGGGGAGCCATCTCAACTTGAAGGTGTAACAGGTTAATTAATCCCAGCAGGTAATAATAGATGAGAATTCTGGGGTCTTGGAAATACTAGTTGTCTCAGTGGGTATCTGTGGTCTTCCAAACTAGAAGCAAGAACTCCATATATACAGTACATCAATAGTAACAAAGCATTGCGTTTAGGACCGTGGTAGAATCTGTTGATATGACATTGGGGACAGCCTTGGTCAAGCTCTTGACTCTTGTGAAGAATTATTGGCTTGGAAGCAGTGTCTGTGTCCTTTGCAGACTGCCTGAGCAGAAAGGTAGGTCTGAACAAGACCAGGAGACTGAACTCTTCTCCTTTTGTTTGGCTTGTGTAGAGAGGAGCTTCCTTAGCAAGGGATTAGGCATGTTCTGTGATGGGTTCTGTCAGAACTCAATCCTGACATTACCAGGGGGACTGTTGGGAGCTGTCAGGTACTCAGGGGTTACTAAACCAAAAATAAAAAGTCCTGCAACTCCTTGCTCTTCTTCTCTTGGCCAAAGGAGTGTAGCTCCTAGTCTCCTTTTTGTTTCCAGGAATGACCCACGAAGATATTGTGCAGGAGTCTAAGAAGTACTGGCAGCAGATGGAGGCACATGCCAGCAAACCAGCCAACAGTGTGGTAAGTAATGTCCATGTAGGGCTTGGAGCCAGATTTCACTCCCAACAGTTCCAGCCCTTTCTCTCCCTTCTTCCCACTATTGTGCCTGACAGGTCCCAGGCAGACCAGACTGGCCATTGAGGAGAGCTGAGAGCTTTCCTGGTTGCTGGTGTTGAGCTTTGTGCCTTATTTTTCAGTGTTATTATCTGCTCTGTTCCCTGCTAGGGTGAAGCCTCCAGGTCACTAAGGGCAACACACACAAGAGTGGTGTTTCCTGTGACATCTTGCTGATGAAACTGTGAGATTTTGGGGCATTGGCCACACAGTGGGGACCAAGTGTGTCCTGCTGCCCTTTAGTGGCCAAGGGATTGTAAAGCAGTTTGAAGGACTCTTAAGGAATGACTCATGACCTATAGAACTAGATATAAAATATATAGATATAAACGCAGGAGTGGGTGGAACTGGCGGCCCAGGTGCTGTTGAGGCTGACAGACCTTAGTGGTGCTTTACCAGCCAGAGGCTGGGAGCTTTGCCTTTTTTTGCCACCAGTCTCTCAGTGTGGAGGGCTGCACCCTCCAGCCCTACCAAGAACGTACCAGGGTAGTGTGAAAGAGGTTCCAAGCAAAGGGCTCTTCTTTGTTTACTCTTCTGTCTTGTTGGCTGTGGGCAGTGCTGTCTTAACCTTTTTTTTTTTTTATCCCAGAGAGGATTTCTGTACTGTAGGACCAGAGCTCACCCCATAAGGACAATTCCCAGCCCTGAGGTTGAACTAAATTCAGTCCTGAGATTGCACTAAAGCAGTTTTTGCCATTAGAACTGGAGAATGGTGGAGAAAGTGGTGTAAATCCTTTTTGTTCCCACTTGACAGCTTTCTTTAACCTTGGCAAACCTGAGCTTGCCATCCCTTGGCCTGTGCCTTACTGTCCAAGCAAGAGTGTTTCACCTTTGTGTGGAATCTGCCACCCAGGAGTTCCTCTGCAGACAGCAGTGCTGAGTGCAGTTTGTGAGCACCCTATGGAGGAGGTATTTTATAGGAGAGGAATCTGAGTCACTTGTGTGATGTTGAGCCACTGTTTTTTGCTTGTGGGCCAAGGTTTTTGTCTTGGTTGTTCTGAAGGCTGTAGGGCAGTGATGCTGGGAAAGCATCTGGTGGGAAGGTCTGATTGGCATAGCTTAGCCTAACAGAAAAGATTCAGGTGACTGCACTGACACTTGCAGTGGGCTCTGTGTCCACCTATGCACTGGTTGTGCTGCATGAGTTGTATTCATCTTCAAGGGTGTCTTGATTTACGACAAATTAGGGGAAAATCTCCACAAGGAGTCCCCTAGAAAACGAACCTCCACCACCCCTTCCCCCAACCCCGGGTTTGGGAAGGAATTCCTTGGAGGAAAAGTGGAAAAAACCTGTTTATTAACAAATAACAAGAGGGGAAAAAACCATTCCCCAACACAGGGAAGAAAAAAAAGCCAGCCCCAGATGATACTCAGGCAGTTGCTGTGAAGGGAGGGCACCGAGCTTCTCCTGCAGACTCCTGAGAAGTCCTGGACGTTAGGTTAGGTCTGGAGCCGGTTAGGTCTGGAGCCAGTCCAATGATCTTCAGGGATGGGGAAGAAAGAAAGAAAGGAAGAGAAAAGAAACAAAAAAAACCGCAGAAAGAATGGCAGCAAGCACCCAGCAAAAGCAAAAGCCGAAAGCAGCAGCAGCAAAAGCCAAAAGCAGCGGCAAAAAAAAAAAAACAAAAGCGGCCACAGCAGCCAGCGGAGAGGGGGAAGGGCGCAGCCGCCAGACACAACAAACTCCAAAGCTGCACGATTTGGGATACGAGGCACCGTCACCCCAGGACAAAGGGGATGCTCAGAAATAAACTTGTGCAGCTGTTGTGGTCTGAAACGGTTGGATGAGAGGAATGGGAAGCAGCAGTCCGGAACAACCAAGTCTCTAGTTCCCAGAGCTGTCTGACTTGCTTAAGAAATATGTTCTAGCCTCTCAGGAAGCTGAGCAGGACAAGTTTCTGCATCCTGTATTATATGAGAAGTGGATGATCTGAATGGTCCCTGCAACCAGAGCTGGCTATGATCTCTTTCTGCCCGGTGTGGGGACAGAGGCAGTGGCCTGCATCTCTACGTGGAAGGAAACTGAATGTGAATTTGCAGCAGTTTGTGACAGCAGCAATCCCTGCTCCGTATGTGCCTTGCCCCAAGAGTCCAGAGGTTGGTTCTGTCCTGCCTGCTGTGAATTTACCTGCATTTCCAAGAAAGCTCTCTCTTGCCATTTTCTGTGCATAATGAGGGGATTAAAAAATATATAAATGGACAGCTGTTTTCCTATAAGCCTTGCAGCTTCAAATTCACCTTTGTCTGGAGGTGCTGCTTCTGGAAGAATAAGCTGTATAGCAGGCATGGTCAGAACATGTCCTCTGAAGCACATGGGATCTGGATGCTAAGTGAAGTTTCCATTTCTGGCTGCTGGGTCTTGCAGGGGGCAG
Source organism: Cettia cetti (assembly GCA_013401135.1). NCBI lineage: Eukaryota > Metazoa > Chordata > Aves > Passeriformes > Sylviidae > Cettia > Cettia cetti. The sequence continues at coordinate 19,901 of VZUI01041324.1, read as the reverse complement.
AGGATCAGGAAATGAAATGAAATGAAATGAAATGAAATGAAATGAAATGAAATGAAATGAAATGAAATGAAATGAAATGAAATGCCAGAGCCTGCTACATCAGGGGATGGGCAGAGAGCTACAGTTTCTGGGCCCTGTTAATGAGCAGTGACAAAGTCTGGCTGTGCCCCATAAATGCCCATCACAGAGCTGGACTCAACCCTTTTGCAGAGGCAAAGCAGTATTGGTACAGTGAGAAAATGTCCACCAGCAGCACCACTACCTGTCTGCTAGGATTGGCAGCCTAGCACTGGCACTGGCACTGTGCAGGGAGAGAGTCAAGTCAGTCAGATGCGTGTGTTTGCAGTAGGACACCATAGCTTTGGCAACAGCATGTCCTCAGCCAGAGAGCTGTGCTCTGGGATGAGACTCTGGCTTGCTGCTGTCCTCCTAAAAGCAGGACTAACTATCTGTTGAGAGATGCTTACTTTTGCCATTGTTTTCTCCTGTCTAAGCAGGCTAATGTGACTCAGTTTTCTCAGTGTCCTTCCAGCTTTCAAAATTGGCTGCCTGGAAAAGACAACTTGCCAAAGTGCTGTAAAAATAAACCCCTCCTTCCACTCTCACTCCAGTGCCCTCTGGTCAGTGGAAGCAAAGTCACTCTGAGGGATTTTGTTGCAGTTTTGTCACGGCTGCCAGCTGGACAGCACCCAGGGCTGTCCAGTTGTGGAGAAGAGAGGCAGGCAGCATGCAGGGGCCTAGTTTCTGTAACATTGAGGGTCAGGAGGCTTAGCAAGAAATGAAAAATGAAGATTCACTGCTTGCCAAGCGCCTGCCAGGAATCTTGCACTTGGCCCCACAAATTTGGCCTCACAGCAGCTGCTATATGAGTAAACCCAGTGGCCACAGATTGAAGAGCCAGTCAGCAGAAGGGGCTGTTGTAGGGAGCTGGGTGTCCTCTCATTGCATCCCTGCAAACTGAGGGGTTGTAGCCCTCATTTTTTCTGGTTTTCAAGATCTGTCTTGTTTTTATTCCTCTAGCTAGCGCCAGAACCCTCATGAAAGCTGACCACAGAATTATCAATTTAAGCATGGAGAGGGGAAAAAGGTCTCCATTAAGGAGTACTTGCACCTAATTACTGCTCACTCAGTTAGGTGGCTGAGTAATCCGGGCTTCTCATATAGTCCCTGAGACATGTGGCTTCTCTAGAGAACATTTTAGTATTGCTGAGAGGAGTTCCTGATACTGGGAGACATGAGTGGCCTTGCAGGGTCTGTTGCTTTCTGCAGAGCCTGAAGTGGAGAGCTGTCCTACCAGAGACTTGTATTTATTTGGTTGCCATGGTGCATAGCTAGCACTATATTGTCTAGCTTCATAGCAAGGGGTGGTGCCATACCCTAGTGCACTTTTGTCTGGCTTTGTCTGCTAGAGCCTCATGTGATATAATTTCCACACTGTTGGTTATCAGCAGCCTGCTAGGTATGTGTCTTGCCTTTACAAATACAGTCATGTAACACTACCAGCAGCCTAATTGGCTCCTAATCCCCTGGGAGCATACATGCCCACTGGATTGACCAGCAGTGTGCATGACTCAGATGAAGAAATGCATGGGGCTTCTTTTGGTTAAGAATTTGTAAAAAAAAAAGCAGCCCAGATTACCAGAACTTCCTGAGAGATATTTTCTTACTCTCTAGTCTCTTGGCCCCTCTGGAGACACTCAGTGTTTAGTTTTGCTGAGTCAGTAGGTTTCAGCAAAGTTTCCTGGCTGTGCTGAGAGATATGTCACCAGCAGGATAGCATGGGATTGATAAAAGGGAATATGCCAGCAATGCCAGTGGAGATTAAAGCTAGTGTTCAAAGGCCACGTATCTGAGAGGGAGGCAGCTTATTGCCTTCCATGGTAGCCCAGATCTCAGCTCCGCTCTTTACAGTGATAGAGGACCCTTTATATGTCAGCTCTGGTTCTCCAGAAGACTAGGTCTGGAGGATGCAGAGTGGTAGTTGATAGTTGATGTGGTGTCTCCTTAGAATCCTTTGATTCTGTGTTGTCTGTGCTTGCTGTTTTCCCTTCACCAAGGGATGCAGCCAGGCTCCATGCGGCTGCTAATCAATTCCTGGCAGAAACCCGCTCTTCAGAGACACAGCTTGCATGACTGGTTATTGTGAGATGCTCGGGGTTAAAGTCAAGGCATGACAGGTGGGACAGGCTGCTGATGTGGCTGACAGTCAGAGAATTGTTTTGCTGGTGCATGACCTTTGTGCTTCATGCCCAGCTCGATGACCAGGGTGTTCTCTTTTACTCTCATATACTGCCGTGCCCAGGGCCACTGGCATCCAGTCAAGTTTGTTTTTCAGTTTGGAAATGAACTGGAAACACCAGCCTCATCTTGCAGTGGTGACACAGAATGCAAACAGTTTTCCAGAGATTTGCTCAGAAAACATGAGGCAGCAGTGATATGAGATTGGCTCCATTTTTTTTTTCTTTCTCCACAATCTGTTAGTCATAATCCCAAAACAGTCTTCTCAGGTGGAGTGGGGACATTAAGTGCAATGGCTGAGAAGATATGAATATGTGCATAGTACCTCTCTCCAGAGACTGTGATTTAATTGCTTGTGAAACCCAGTGCAGAGGAACTGTGAGAGGAACTACCCAGAAAAGGCTTGGAAGGGTATCAACAAGAGAACCCAGGTCGGACTTTATTGTGTCAAATGTTGGGTGTGACACAAAGTTCTTGGTCCAAAAGCAGGATTTTTTTGAGTCCTGCATTTTGATATGGTCCAGCGTCCTCTCAAGGGGGCTTTCTCAGCTGTGTGACCAAGCGCTTTCCAACAGGCAGAGTGGGACATGGATTGTCCTCCCTGCTGGGAAGCGGGGATTAAGCTCTGCGGCAGGTCTCACAGAGCTTGTCTGTACATGGATATATGCTGCAGGGATTTCACAGCCAGGCCTGGTCAGTGCTGGAAGCTGCCAGGCTGCCTGTGCTTTTGGCCAGATGTCAAAGCCCTAGAAATCATGCTGAAGCAAGCAGTGGCTTTGCTCTTGTGTAGTATCTCATCAGGCCACCAGCTAACATTGGCAAAGGAGAGCTGATTTAATCTGGCTTGTTGCTGGCACACAGGCATGTGGGGAGCTGCCAGCATCTCTGTGGCAGGTTTGGGGGTGCATTTTGCCTCTGTTCGCCTGAGGCTGTGGTTCTTTTCCCCAGGCTTCTCCCCGGACTCCCATGTCAAGCACCTTTGACCTCCAGATGAAATTTGTGTGTGGCCAGTGCTGGAGGAACGGGCAGCTGGTGGAGCCAGATAAAGACCTCAAGTACTGTAGTGCCAAAGCCCCCCACTGGTGAGCAATTCTCTTTCCTCTACCCCTCTTCAAGGGCAGGAATTTTTCATCCTACCTTCTCCATTTGGCTTCATTTGGTATCTTTGGAAGAAGCTGTAAGGTTTCTTAGCAGCCTCTCACTGCTTGGGGTGTTTGTCACTATAGCAGACACTGCAGATAGCTGTTTTCTAGCTTCCTTCTCTCTTTACTGTGTGTATTTGCTGCTAGCATCATGCAGACTGTTACTTCTGGCACAGGCAATCCAGCTTCCACAATTCTCTTTTCTCCCAATTCCTATAATTTCCTCTTACCAAGGGCACAAACAGAGTTTTCCTCTGCATGTGTTTATACTGTTAGCTGTTTGCAGATGTTTGTCAGGTCACAATTAGCAATAATTGAAGATATTCTGCTTCCCTTTAAATTAGTTTCCCTTGGCTCTTTCATTGCTTTGGTTGCTCCTCCGTGATTCATGTCATGACTCTTTGCAGCTCTTGACTGCTTAGGGCCCATGAGAATGTTTGGTGTGATAGAAGCATTGAATCATACAAGAGTTTGGATTGGGAGAGACCTTTAAAGGTCATTTAATCCTGCCATCCTGCAATGAGCAGGCACATCTTCAACTAGATTGGGTTGCTCAAGCCTGACCTTGAATGTTTCCAGGGATGGGGCATCCACCACCTCTCTGGGTTGTGCCACTTTCATCATAAAAAATTCCTTCCTTTTATCTTGTCTGAATCTACCCTCTTTTAGTTTCAAGACACTACCCCTTGTCATAACACTACAGGCCCTACTAAAAAAAATTTGTCCCCATCTGTCTTATAAGCCCTCTAGAAGAGAAATACTGGCTGAGAAGTCACTGTTCAGGGAAATTGTGGCCTGTCTCACCCAGGCAGCCTGCAGGGATAGGATAGAAGGGTTTATAGAACTTCTCTTCCCATAACACAGGCCACAAAGGCACAGTCTTGCTTCCTATTGTAAATATAAGACTTTTGTTGAAGAAGAGACCAGAAGCAGCAGTTTCTGGAGGAAGTAAGCAGGTGAGGATTGCTTCCTGGGATGGGAAAAATAACACCACTTTGTGCAGCTGCTGAATAGAGCTGGGGTTTTTGCTCAGGGTATCTCCTGGTGATCCCTTGCTGGAGCTGCAGGAGAATAAATACTTCCAGGCACTGCTCATAAGGCAGTGCTTGTAATGACTTGCATTTTTATTGCACCTTTCAAGCAGAAAATATTCCCTAGTGTTTTTCATGGATCTGATTGCACAAGAATTGGCAGTGTCAAAGGGTGGAATGCAGCTATTTAATAATCCATGTTGATGCTATATGAGATTTGGGGGAGATTTTTGTGGCTTTATGAAAAGAGGTACCCCAGGAAATAGGCAGTATATATGGGAAGAAGTCTTCAAACAGCCTACTTGTGGCTTCTTCATCACAGATGTGCATGTCTAGGCACAGCCAGATAGAGCAGGGACAAGATGGACAGGAGAGTCTGCTCATCTCTCAATATTTAAGGGTCTCTGAGGTAAAGAACCCTTGTTCTGCTCTTCCTTATACCTCTCTTGATTTTTTTTTTCTTCTTCAGTTGGACTAAGGAACGCCGTGTCCTGTTGGTGATGTCCAAATCTAAGAAGAAGTGGGTGTCAGTCCGACCACTGCCTTCCATCCGTAACTTCCCACAGCAATATGATGTAAGCCCCGTGCCTGGCATGGCCCAGTGCCCCATCCCTTTCCCTTCCACCATGGTGCAATGCCTTGAGGGCTACTCCCTTGAAGCCCTGTCATGGAGGCAAGCACATGATGGCTGAGATGAGAGGTAAGGACAGACTGATGGCAGCAAAACACATCCAGCAAAAAGATGGAGCAGAAGGAGGAGGAGCAGCTGTTTAAATCACTCTATGCACAAATGCAAGTTTCCATTGTTGCTGCTAATGTGTAAAAAGAGCTGTTAATGCATGTCTGGCTGGCAAAGGGTTTGGGAATGAAATTTAGGACTCCCCTTATGTCAGGGTTTCTCAATGTGAGTGAGAGGTGAGACACTTAAGAGAAGCCTACCCCTGCTTCACTGTGACCGTGCTGCTTTAGATTGTGAAACTTGTTCACAATAGGTTTTGAAAGCAAAACTAAGAACTCAGAGAAAAAACCACGTGCTGTGAAGAAAATTACAGATATCTAGCCTCCAACCCCAGGCCCGCATGTGGTGATATAGAGTTTCTCTCTCTCTCTCTCTCCTTTTGCCCTGAAAGGAGAGAACTCCTTTCCCCTACTCTATTGCAGGTCCTCCTTTTGTGCCAGGACAGGGGGAGAAGAGATGATCAGTAAAGATGATGTTTAGAAAGCTTCTCATTTTCTCTGGCAATGATGCTGTTGGTAGCTGTGTGTGCACCAGTGAGGTCTAAGCAATCTGTAAGGTCACTCTTCACCCACTCAGAGATGGCTGGAGAATGAGTCACCTTTGGGGACCAGCAGCTTGACCAGCAGGAGACACTATTGGTTCAATCCAGGATGCTCCCTGCTGTCACCCTGTACCTGCACCCAGTCACCTATGGAAATGGCAACAGCTGGTGAACTGCCTGTGTGTTTATGTGATCAGGAGACTGAGGAAAAGAAACATGAGAATGATATATAAAGCGTCCTGTTTGCAACCTCTCCTGTGCAATTTAATGTCCCGGCTGGTTATTAAACCCACTTTCCCCTCTAGCAAGGACTGATTGTGCAGATGCTAAAAAATTTTTCTTTGTGTCTTTTAACAGTTGTGTATCCATGCACAGAATGGCAGGAAATGCCAGTATGTGGGCAACTGCTCCTTTGCCCACAGCCCTGAGGAGAGAGACATGTGGACCTTCATGAAGGAAAATAAAAGTGAGTGGAAGAAATGTGGGCCAAAGAGTTTGGGAAGATTCTGGGCATCTGGAGGGTCTGTTAAGACATATTCTTGACAACAGAGATGGAGCTGGACTAAGGCTGCTGCCATGAGTTTAAGTGGGATTATGGGTCAGGTCTGTCTACAGCTCCTCTTTTCTTAAATGTGCATGTATCTCTTGAGTCTCTTGCTGTGGGACTATGTCTTACACTGCTTCACTGCTGCCTTCTCTTTCTGCATCACTTTTGAATCCATCCTGTACTGTCCCTCCAGTTGCCTGTAACGTTCCATAGGCTCTATATGGAGCCTTGCCAAAGCACCAGTCCTAGCTTGTAGCTACTCCTGTATCTTTCTTGTCTGTCTTTTATCTGCCTTTGCTGTCTTTCCTATTTCTGCGCATATCCCTTGGTCCTGAGCTGTGGCACTCCCTGCTCATGGCATTGTATTCAAAAGCGTGAAGTTGAGATCCTGAATGAGAATATTGTTGGGTGATACCTTTGTGGAGGAACTTGGCTGTATTTAATTCTGCAGGTTTACCTTTCGGGCAATATTTGGGGGGTTGCCCATATCCTAGACAGCCAGCTCTGTGGCAGAAATCCTTGTTTATTCAGATCAACAGAAAGCTGGGAAAAAGGGCCAGTTGTCCAGGTGCTCACCTACCTCTCTTGGAGCTGGTGGAAAGCCTGAGGATTTCAGGCCTGCCCTGAGGTTTTTTTGGTTCATGTGGTTCTCAGAGAAGCCTTCTCTCTGCTGAGCCAAAACTATTACTTTTTGCAGTTCAAAGATTTTTTTTTTTTTTTTTTTTTTAATTGCTGGGGCCTTTAAAGCACATCAAACCAGTTTGGGTGTGTTTCCTCAAGCACAAAGGTGAATCTTCAAACCACAGCATTGTCTCAGTTTGGGGGAATTTGCATTCATTATTCCCAGTTGCCTCAAGTTCCTCAATTACCCACTTAGCAAGGAGTAAATCTCTAATGCATCACATTTAGAGCATCATGTTGATGTCTGCAAACATTAATGTTTCCATAGCCTCTCTCAGGAGCTGATCTTGCAAAGGCAGATGTCTAAGCTTCCACCTCAAATTTCCCTTCCCAGAAGTATGCTGAGTGGCTTTTAAATCAAAAGCTATGAGAGACATTGACTGCATTTCTCTGGGCAGGTTTTGAACTTAGAGCAAGCTATCATTAGGTCTTCCTCCCCTCTGCAGTGCTTCCTGTGGCCAGCTTGTTTAGGGGCTCTCTTCCCTCTCTAGTGCTGAGGGTCAAGCTTGGGCTTAGAGGGAAGAGATGGATCTGAAACCAGCCCTGCCTTAGCTTCCTGGCTGGATGAGATGTCTTCTGAGGTCAAGCAGAATCAGGCCTGTTGGAGAATCATCTTGTGGGGTAAATTCCAAGGAGATCTTGTGGCACTTCGCCTCCTTTCTGAAAAGTTTGTGTGGCTGTTGTCACAGTTGTCCCTCAACTGACAGAAGACACTCCCCATGCCAGGTGATGTGGTGTGAATTTGGCTCCTATCCCCAGGGGTCTCATCTGAGGAGGTGACATGTGGCAAAGGCCTTCAGTCTGGTGCTGCTGCACAGGCGAGGGGAGGGAAGGGCTACCTCAGCATCTGTCCTTTCTCATAGTTTGTGGACAGGGTGGGAGGTTGTCTGAGTGGCTTCATGTGTCGCCTTTGTGTAGTACTAGATATGCAGCAGACCTATGACATGTGGCTAAAGAAACACAATCCTGGGAAGCCTGGAGAGGGAACACCACTCACCTCGCGAGAAGGGGAGAAACAGATCCAGATGCCCACTGACTATGCGGACATCATGGTAATAAGCTGATCTCTTGTCCTTCATTCCTCCTCCACCTCCTCCTCGGTGCTGCCAGCCTGCCTCTCTCCTGTGCTCCAGGTGTGGCTAGCAGGGACTGCATTGCTTCAGTGGAACAGAACCTGTATTAATGTTGGTTAAATGGACAGCTTGGAGCAGCACAGCAGGGGCAGCACAGCTGAAGTGAGAAAAGATCGACCTGGGGTCAGCAAGGTTCTACCATGGCTTTTCTGTTAATCCTCAAGTTATTAGGAGTTTGCCTTAGGTTCCCTTTTGCTTGAGATCTGCCCTCTTTCCAGGGTTCCTACCTGCTCCTGGACAAGCTGGCAAAACCACTGCAGGCCTGTCAGAAGAGGGAAAAGCTTGGAAAAGAGCTGGCACATAAGCCTTGGAAAACTGGAGGCAGATGTGTCTCCTTATGCTGGTGGTACTGGTGTAAGGGTTTGTGCTGCTGAAGAGTCCTGCATTGCCTGTGAACCTGGGGACCCTGCAGTGAGACCCCACTGGGGCCATCAGCAGGGGCAGGGGGATTATGTCAATGAACCGAGGTGCCCTGTTCCCTAAGCCTCTTTGAGCCATAGATAAACTCTGACAGAGCATCTCCTCTGTTCCCCTTTAGTGTCAGCACAATTCCCTAAAGATGACATGGCAGAGAAGTGCGGGTAGTCATGGACTGAGTGAAGCTTCCAGGATGCTCTGGAAGGAGAGGGAGAGAGGAGTGCCGGCACAGGGAAAGACAGTGGATGTGAATGTTACTGCACTGACTGTCCCTTTTTCCCTGTTTGCACTGGTTAGATGGGCTACCACTGCTGGCTCTGTGGGAAAAACAGCAACAGCAAGAAGCAATGGCAGCAGCACATCCAGTCAGAGAAGCACAAGGAGAAGGTCTTCACCTCAGACAGTGACTCCAGCTGCTGGAGCTACCGCTTCCCCATGGGCGAATTCCAGCTCTGCGAGAGGTACCATTGTCTCACCTCCCTCCTGTGCTGCTGCTGCAGGGATGGGGTAACAGACCCAGGGCTTCTGTCATCCCTCCTCATCTTCTCAGAGTTCTCAGAGACTTCTGCATGGAGGAGGAGTGGGATGAGATGACAGGTTTGGGTGACAGTGAGGCTGCTGGTGGATCACTGAGATGCTCAGCCACAATACTGAGGGGTAAAAACACATTCCTGAGTGTTTGTCTTTTCAAGGAGAGCTTCCTGTCTGCACCTGTGGCTTTCATAGCCAGGATGCTGTCAGCGCTCAGGCTGTTGAACAGTCTCCTTGGCCTGGGGGTATCCCAGGTGCCTTATTAAATGGTTTGAATGTCTCACACCTCTGAATCTTGGGGGAATCCCAGGTGCCTTATTAAATGGTTTGAATGTCTCACTCCTCTGAATCAGCATCTTAAGGTGCCTTCAGAAAGCTTGTGATGGTTAAAAATCTTGCACTTTAGTTAGCAAGAAGGTTCTTGCCTTTCATGCTGATTACCTGGCATTTCCTCTCTTGTGCTTTGGGTTTTCCTCATCCCTGCTGATCCAACTCCAGCTCACATGTTTTTGTGCTCTTGACTAAATTCCCTTGTAGCTGCTGTTCTTTTTGCTGCTCTGGTTTTTTCCCAGCCTTGATGTCTTTCCCGCCTGCACATTGGTTTGTAGGAGAATCAGCTCACCCTTAAAAAGGAAAGTTCACAGCATGTTTCAGTGGGTCCTGATCAAGTATCCCAGACTGGGAGGGGAGCTCAAACCCCTGTACTGGGGATGCCCTCCTGACTGCGCTCCTTGTGCTGGCAGGTTTCAGAAGAACAAGGCCTGTCCTGAGGGAGAGGAGTGCCGCTATGCCCATGGGCAGGATGAGCTGACGGAGTGGCTAGACCGGAGGGAAGTGCTGAAACAGAAACTGGCCAAAGCTCGCAAGGACATGCTGCTCTGCCCCAGGGATGATGACTTCGGGAAATACAACTTCCTATTACGGGATGACATATAGTATGAGTTGAGGGGAGTCTGTCAGATGTAGAAATACGGGATGGTTTTTCCAAGTGGCAGTAGCAAGGAGAGCAAAATCTGTGTCTTGCAAAGAGAACTTTTTCTTTTCTTTTGTTTTAAGATTATGAGACAATGATTTATTAGTGGTGAATGAATTTGTCAATTTGATTCTTGTTGGCCAGCGACACCATGCTCACTGAGTTTGTGATCCATCTTTTCTCTCTTCTTTTCCCCCAAATTCTTCTTCCACTTCATCTTTTTTTTTCATTGTCCCTCATTCCAAGAAATTAGTTCAGTCTGTATTGGGCTGCAAATCAGAGAATTTCTCCTTGTGTCATACCTCTGTCTTTCAATTCAGAGTATTACTGCAGAGGTCTGGAGGACAAAGCTGAGAGAGAGGGACAGAAAAGTTGTGGATGCCCCATCCCTGGAACTGTTCAAGGCCGTGTTGAATAGAGCTCTGAGCAATGTGGTCTAGTGGAAAGTGCCCTTCTAAATGACAGGGGGATTGAAACTAGATGATCTTAAGGTCCCTTCCAGCCCGGACCGTTCTATGGTTTTATGAAATCTGATGAAAAGGTCACCATGAATTTTATGTGTTCATTTTCTCAGTGCTGCAGACTAAGGCCCACTTACTCTGCTGCAGCCCTCCTGCTCTTCTGGGAGTTTGGTACCAGAAGAAATAGGAATTGTGGTGCAAAGAAGAAAAACCACTATATTTGGCTTAAAACATCTAGGCTTACCCTCCAGCTGTCTGCATTGCCCTGAGGCCCTGGTGCTGAGGAGGATCAACAGCTGTGTGGTATAAGGAGTGCAAGGTAAAAGCAGCAAAGTAATGAAACTGCTTGCGGCAGCGGGAACTGGGTTGTAGGTGACTTCAAAATTCAGCTGACAGTACTCAGCAAGTTGGTCACTTCTCATTAGATGTGTTTTTCAGTGTGTGGCAGGTATTCAGGGCAGATAGTTTGGGTTGGTTTTGGATTTTTTTTTGGCTGGTGTGACTGGTGCAAGTAAAACAGAACCCATCTAGGCAGTGTAGTGGAATCTGGGACACACTGTGTGTCACTGAAGTCCACATAGAAGTATCAGTCAGGAGGGAGGTGGTCACCAAAAGGAGCCTTTCTGTGTTGCCTTGTGTCCTGAAGAGAGGGAGTGAGGGAGGTAATGGTGTTCCTTTCTTGCTCTTTAAATGGCATGTGTTTCTGGTTACTTAGAGCTGCAATTTTTCCCTGCACTGCCAGAAGAACTGGGTGGGGACCCATTTAAAAGGACACCATTGCGCAGCATGAGCAATGTTTAGCTAATGGGAATCCAGCTGGAAGCATTTACCAGTATCAGAGGTCCAGCCTCCTCCTCCTCCTCAGAGCCAGGGCAGGGAGATTGCGGATGCACAGTGCAACCAGGACGCGACTGAGAGCAGGGACAGTGGTGGAGAGTGAGTGGCACAGCAGGACCCAGCCATGGCCTGCTCCTGTGCTGCCTGATGTGTGCTTTGATCAGGTAACCAGTAATGCTGAACTCTGGGACAGGAGTTTTGCTTTTATAAGTGGCAGCAGTGAGAAGCAGTACTACTCTGAATGCAAGTCTTGTCTTTTCTGTCAGTCTCCTCCTGCAACCAGTAAACATGTCCCCTGTCCTGAGCTTCCCTCTCCTCCTCTCTTCAGCAGTCCAGCTGTGCTTTGCAGTTTTGCATGGATGCAACTTAAAAACAAAACTTAAAAACAAACACATCTCCCCCCGAGTCTTTGTCAGGGATGTCTTTTTCATATAGAGTCTCCCAGAACAGCAGTTCCAGAGCCCTTGGGGCTGGTAGAGCTGTATCCATGATAAATACAATCTGGCCATGAACTGCTTGGTGCTTTGGCATTGCTTTGTCTTCCCATTCCTCTCTGCTCCCATATCCTTGGGGTTCAGAGCTTCAGGAGAGATGGGATGTGAAAATTGGGAGATGTGGAGATGGTGTGGGGCAGCTGTCACCTTTTTAAACTAGCGTTCAAGAGGGTGCTTCAGCTCCATGGGGATAGTTAGGGTCCAGTTATGGAGCAGAGAGTGCTCTGCATTCTGGTCTGGAATCTTTCCAGAGACATGGTGTGCTCTAAGTAAACTGAATGTGCCTCTGCACTTAGAATCATTAAGTTGAAAAAGAACTCAAAGGTCATCAAGTCCAGTTGTTAATCTGGCACTGCCAAGTCTCAGACTAAACCATGTCCTGAAGTGCCACATCTGTATGTATTCTTAAACACAACTGGGGATGGTGACTCAGCCTCTTTCCTGGGCAACTTAACCACTTTTCTGCTGAGCTTTTTTTCCTCTCCCTTAAAATATGTATGGTAGTCTGGTTTGCTACGACCAATATCAGACATGGCAGTTTTTGAGTGATCACATGCTGTATTTTCTCCTCTGTTCTTTGTGGTAGCTATGGTACCTTCTCCTGGTCGTCCTTGTGCTCAAGTGGTCATCTTCAGAGATGGGAGGAGACAGGCGACAGCTCCTGGGTTATCTTGTTCTGCTCTTCTTGGGCAGAGACACCAAGGAAGGAAATACGGATTGGGGACACTGGAATTTTTTTTTTATTTTTAAAACAAACCTGCATCTCTAGTGTGGCTCTAGTGTTCACTGAGCCATGATTTCTCATGCAATGACTTGTTTAGTTTACAGAGTGGGTTGCTGTCCCCTCTCCCTCTCTCTTCATTGAGAGCTGAGCTGCTCAGTGGGGCTTCAGTGGTTCAGGCTGGCACTGAGGTTCAGAGTAAGAGTAAGGTGAGGTGAGGTATATGCACGGGGGGTGCATCAAGTATCTCTTTGTTTTCCCTGATATGATAACCTGGTCTGTGGTGTTGTAGTACTTCGTCACCAGACTTGTTTTAGTGTGTGACCCCTCCCATTAAGCATATATACACAGGTATTAAATATATTGCTCTATATAATATTATACGTGTGTGGCATCAAAGGAATCTTTTAAATGAGGGTAAAGGAGAAGGACTCGGGCCAGGAAATGCAGCATCTCCAGTTTAAATATGAAACCTTTTATTTGAGATAGGGAAAGGGAAATAAGAGGAGAGGGTTTTATATAGATAGGTATAAACTTTGAGATGAGACAGGATTCCCTGTTCGAATTTTTGAAACCCTTTAGGATGTCCTTGCAGTTCCATCTCAGTAAGAAAGTATTATACCGCTAACTAGTGAGTACAGTTTTAATATAACGCTTTGCTTTGTATTATTTAAAGGGACATTGTGAAAGGCAGGAAGTTTCACACTTGACTTCCCAGGCTTGCTTTATCAAGCCAAGAGGGTTTTCTTCAGCACATTATGTGCTCTCAGCAGAAATGCTCAGGGCTCACAGTTCTACAGCAGATAAACCACAAGTTATAAGGGCTGCTTTAGTGGTATGTTCAGAAGACCCAGTGATAACTCTCTCTTCTTTATTTGTGTGGGAGAAGAAAAAGAAGAAAATTCTGCAGCACAGAACCAAATTTGAGGGTTATTAGCAAAGGAAGAGATGTTTTAATTTTATAATATTAGAAGAAAATTTCATATCTTGTAAAATAACCACAGACATTCCCACAGAGCAGAAATTTATTAAACACTGAAGGACTTAGTGAAAATCTTTTCCCAAATTCTTTGGTAGGGGCAGGGATTTAGGTGATACTGGCATTGGAGTTAACCTGGCCTTTACAGGGAGAAGTAAAAAAAACAACCCACAAAAAAAACAAAACAAAACAAAACAAAAAAACCAAAAAAAACAACAACAAAAAACCACAACTACTTAACTTGTATAAAACTGTATGTTAAAAATGGATGGATCTTAGCAAGTGAAAGGAAAAGATAGCAAGGGGATGCTGCTGAGATGGGTAGTAATAATTTTAAATACTTTAATATGTCTTTGTATTAATCAAATTTAAAAATACCACGCTTTGCTATTAAAAAAGAACTTAGTATCTTTCATAAGGTCTAGTATCAGGATAATTATGTAGATGTTTTAACAACATTTTTGGTTTTGTTCTTAAAGAAAGAAAGAAAAACTAAACTTGCTTCTTCTATCCTTTGTAATAGAAAATAAAAGTGTGCACTTTAAACCTCTCTTGATTCAAAGTGTATTTGTTTTTCAAATAGCCTGCAAAGGATTTTATCTTGCTTTCAGGTTTCCCTGCTGTGAGGAGGAAAGCAAAGGGAGCATGTCAAGCATTGGACCACTGTGGTTTTCTCCCATCTTAAAGTATAATCAGCTGTTCTTGCTGAGTGAAAATTGCCTTGTGCGTATTAACAGTTGATACAGTTCTTCATCAGACACACAGTTCTTGTGTCGGTGTATTTAAGATGTTTTTCTTTCCCCCTAGTGCCAAGAATCCATGTCCTCTGCATTAACACATAGTTTCAGGTGTTTGGGTAACCTGTGTTTTGAAACCTCCAGTAATCGGGTGTTGTAAATACCTTAATCTAGAGATTCTTCTGTGTAGGCTGCTCTGTTCAACTGTGTTGGCCAGTTCTTTTGCCTGGCAGTGTGCACCCTGCTAGAGAACGTGCCCTTAGCCCTACCCACCAAGTTGCATACGGCTTCGGCCATGGGAAGTGTCTCTGCATTTACTTGCCTCCTGGAGAGGATGCTGTGTGAGGAAACTGCATTGGGGGAAGAGGTCGGTGTGAAAACATTTATAAATAAACCCAGCTTCTTTACTTTTTGAATCCATCATGTTGCAGATTAATCTAGATTCTTGATAAAATCAAAACTGGAGACGTGGTAAAGACAGGGTGGTCCCATGGATATGCCCTGTCACTGCTGTTTACACTGCTAGTGGCCAGAAGGTCATATCCAGTGAGGCCTGAAGAGACAAAATTTATCACACATCTTTGATATGCCTTCATACAGACCTAAAAACTCAGGTTCTTCTGGTCAAAGAAGAGGCCTGAACACATTCTTGTAGTGCAGGGGGAATGAGGAGCCCTGTGCATTTCCAAGGTGCATCGAGTGCATACAATGTGAGAGACATAGTTTTACATTCCAAAGATTGGAATGTAAATTGAGACCATGCTGGCAAGAGTTGAGGGTAGCTTTTCCAGTACAGTTTGAACCAAAATTGTCAAATTGTGAGACAGACAAAGCTGTTTTCCTTGAAGGTTTGAGGCTCAGTTATAAACTGGTGTTTCTTCGCTGAAATAAATTTGTATTTTGGAGAGGAAGAAAAGGAGTGGTGATTTCAGTAATCAGATCTTCCTAGGAACTTCAGCAGATACAAAAACAAGGCAGAGAGGTCAGCCAGGAAAAATACAGGTTCTATAGGAGATTGAGAGGAGCAGGGTAGAAAACCCTAAGAAGTGGGAGGAAGGTTTTGTATTGAAGATGGTTAATGCCATCACACAGCAGTCTAGCAGACGGAGTTTGCTGCAGATGAGAATCCTAAAGCAGTGCTGTAGCTGGGTCTGCCTACCACACTATAGAGAAACATTTCTGGGCAGTGACAGCAGATTATGCAAATGCTGTCATCCTCTTCATTGGGTTTGCTGCTATCATTGCAACAGGAACAGGGTCATGTTGTGTTGTGTCCTGTGCACAGTGAGCAGCAGAGACTTCCTGACATGCATGATCTGGGGAAGTGTTGGTCACTGGCTGGGCACAGAGGATGTAACCATATAGGGCAGCTGAGGGGAAAAACATGGGGCAGAAAGCAACAAGCTAAATAGTAAAAGAGGCCTGGATGGGAGTGACTAGTTGGAGGGAAGTGGAGGAGGAAAGGCTGTGGGCATGCCAGCTGAAGCACATAGCTGTATGATACATGGTAGAGGAAGGCACTGAATAGACTTGGGTGCTATGGGATGACTCTGGGCAGAGGTCCTGTGGACACACAGCTCTTGGGACTTCTTGGAAAGCTTCAGGCTCTGGTCAGGAGCTGAGCCATATTTCATTCAGCTTCATCCCTTTCTCCCCAGGATGGGAGTGGACAGGACCTGTCCATTCCACATAACCTCTCTCCCTTCCCAGGTTGATTGTCACCTCCTGTTTCTCTGTGGTTCCCCCTCCAGGCAAGAGCAGTGTCCTGGTGCTGCTGGGACAGGAGTGGTGTTTCCTGAAAACAGATCCAGGTGCAGCAAAGACAAGAGCAGCGACCAGACCAGATGACAGCTCCAGCTGACTCATTTCCCACCACAACAGCCGTCGCTGGCAGCTCCCAAGATTGCCCCTTTCAGTGATGCTCATCTCTGCAGTTCATCATATGGATATCTGTGCCCCAGAAAACTACTACTTTTTCCAGAGAACCTTAGGAGGAAGAGACATAGCAGAGACCCAGTAAATAGGGTCATTCATAACCATCAAGATTAATCCTCCAAAAAATTACATTTATACAGGGATGGGATAGAAGTCTCTAAACCTAGATGCCCGAGTAGATTTCGCTTGCTTTGAACTAGAAAAACACTTGGCTCTGGAGGTGCTCTTTGGCATATTTCCTTTGTTCTCAGTGGATTTCCTATGTCTGCCTTAGCTGTGGACTTCCAATAGGACTGCAGCCCTCCAGGCAGATGGTTGGGAAGGATGAAGAGCTACATAGCTTTGCTAATTGAATACCAAGGCACGCACCCCCATCTGTACCTCAGCAAAGCTCTGAGACAGAGAGGGAAAGTCCTGCTTCCATGGGAATCAGATGGCCTCAGTTTTCTTCAGCAAAATTGCTTGGGAATAACTGCAACACAGCTGGGCATTGTCCCTGGGAGCTGTGGTAGGGATTCAATACAATGGCAGTGTTTCAAAACAAGTTCTAGGCAGTCTGGAGCTTCCCCTGTTCAAGACCATTCATGTCTTGGTTTGGGGGTATCAGTGGCAGCCAAACTGTCCAAGCTTTTTTAAGGGTAATTTGTTTTCTTTTAGCCCACATGCGTTTTCCCATGCTCAGCTGACTTCTGTATCTTTCCATCAAGCTCAGACTTCTTGTGCTACAATACTGCAGGATCCCTGCTCTTGCTAGGGACCATGTTGTCCTTAGTAGCTGTGAGTAGGAAGAGATGGCTGACAGACAGCCCAGGTCCTTACAAAAAGCCTTGGTTTTGAGGGGGAAGCAGCCACAGGAATATGTCTCTTGCTGTCCCACCCAATGATCTACCATGGCACAACATCACTGGCCTTGGATTTCCCCATCCTGCTTTCAACACCTTGGTTTATTGCTGCTCTTGGCACCTTCTGGACTCTGTCTCCTGACAAGGCTTGTTCCAAGAGCTCCCAAAGCTGTCTTTGCACAGGCTGCCAGAGTGTTTTCAGAGCAGGGAAATGCAAAAAGGAACTCTAGGTGTCTTTCCTGCCCAGGACAGTACAACTGGTGATCCCAAGGCCCCTTCTCACATTTTCTCCCTGCCTAGCACCTAGATCTCTGGCAAATGGTGCCTCACAAGGGAAGGCCACATGCAGAGAAGCAGAGCTGTGGTAAGCCCAGCTGCCATGTGAGCACAGCAAGAAAGGAGAGATGTCTTGGTGGGGGTGGTAGGGAAACAAAGCTCATTAACTTTTTGGCACACATTTTGGGGAATTAGTTTTTAGAAATTATTTTGCCTCAGGCAGGAGGTGCAGGCATTTCCTTCCACTGAAATTCACTGCTTCGTTGGGAGATCCCAGCTCTGCTCCTCCACAGGAAGACAGGCAGGCACATAAGTACACATACATAGGCACGTGTATGCATGCCATATCCTGCCAGGGAAAGAAGCCCTTTCAGAGGTAGGAAGGGAACACTGAGGAGTGAGGCCTCATTAAGCCTAAGTCTGTGTCACATGTTGCTGCCATCAAAAGTACCCAATGGGTTGCATGCCCATGTTGCAGGCACCAGGCAGGGTCTTTAGCCAATACACAGCCTAATCCTGCTTTTCCCTTAGCTGTCTAGCCTCCCATGCTGGCTTTGTCATTCCTTCTCTCACATCTTTTTCTTCAAAGTAATCTGCTATGGATGCTGTCCGCCCCGTGGTCTGGCCACCGCCTTCCCTGCTGCTGCTGTTCTGGATATCCTTGCAGCTCCACGGATGACTGTTGGCACTAGCAGCATCTCAACCCAGAAGAAGACAAGTTTCTGGGATGTGGTGCAAGTGTCCTTTCAGAATGGCCATGGTGAAACTCAGTCTGCTGGCCTCTGCCAAGCTCACATCCCTACCAAGCCAAATGCACCACACAAATAAATAGGTAAGTCTGGAAGCTGTATAGGGAATGTACAATTGTCCTAGAAACTAGTACAAGAACAAAAAATTGTATGGATGTCTGTAAAGAGGCAGTGATTGACCTCTGACAAAGGGTTTGCTTGGATAAAAGAAAGAGGAAACCACTTACCAAGCTGGGTTTGGTGTAAGAATCAAACCCTGTACGTGGGCCTGGAGCCGCCACACAGACCTTGAGGAATAGGCTTGATTTTTGGGATGTGCAACAGAAGACATCTCATGTGAGCAGTACAGAAATTTCCAAGTAATCGCTGTGCTGCCAATGTGAATGGTCTTGGGTGACTGAAAGAAATGGAGAAAAAAAAAAAAGGAAAGTACTCTTGCTTCAAGAACAGCAGAATTTGCAAATCTTCCAGAGGTTTCTACACATTTTTATCCTTTTTTCCAGATTCACTTTAGGGGAGCGTTATCTGGTATGTACCACAAAGTCCTTTCAGTACTGCTGGCTTCTGCCCGTTCCTTGTCACTGCCTGTCCCTTGTCACTGCCAATGGGCCCAGATCATACAGAACACATAACAGCAGGCTTTATCTCTGGGGAGACATTAATTTGACTCTCCTTGTCTTGGGTTGCAATGCAAGATGTATTCTATTGCCATCTGTTGAAACCAGCTGGGGAGGTGTTTATCTCTTCTATGACCCATTCCTGGTGATGCCAGGGGGGAAGCGGGCTGGTATCTTCTGTTAATGGGCCAGCTGTTAAAACCAGGTGGGGCAGTGTTCTTTATTTCTTCCACAACCCATCCTCCCTCTGGGAGTATCTTCTGCTAATGGACCATTAAGGCTCACCACATGACTGATAAAATTACATCATCTCATTGTGAGATGCTACACCCAGTGGGAGGAGCCAAGCATTCCTACCTGGATAAAATTTGAGAGTATGAACACCAGGACAGCCTGTTTCCACTGTATTCCCAGAGGAAGACTGAACTCATCTCACCACCAATGGACCTTCAGTAGAAAACTTAACCCTTCTACAGGATCATGTCTGCTCCAACCAGAACCACATCTGTCCATCTGTCACTCCAGAAGGACTTAATTGGACGGCTACCAACACCCTGACCAACAGGATGTCAGGTTGTATTCTGACTCTCAGTGTTTCCCTTCCTTGTTTGTTTTTTTGGTACTACTACATTTTTATTTTTAATATTCCTGGTAAATAACTGTTATTTCTACTCCCATATCTTTGCCTAAAAGCCCCTTAATGTCAAAATTATAATTTGGAGGGAGGGATGGGGCTTACATTCTCCATTCCAAGGCAGGCTCTGGCTTTCCCTGGCAGACAGACACCTGTCTTTCCAAAACAAGACACTGTGAGACCAATATTTCTGAGCCTGAGTATTGCTAGAGCTTCCCAAGGGAAACTTTTCAACAGTTTTCCTTGTTCCAAAACAATTTTGTGTAAACAATGTTTCTTTCCTATAACAATCTCTCTCCCAGGTGTTGTTTTGCTATTTCTGTTACTTAATCAATGGAGAGAGGTGTCAATCCTATGGACCAATAACGTGCCTTTTTAGCACAACATGTTATAAAAAAGGCTGAATGAATTGTAAATAAAGCCTTCTGATTCTCTTCTGCCTTCTGACTAGAGTCAAGCATCTTTATTTTGTGTCCAACTGCGACAAGACACTCCTGTTCCTAGCTTATCTTTCAAACAGAATAAGATATTTAAATGTATTTATCCCTTTGCCAGGTGGATAGCATGCTCTGGGGATGGATGGATGGATGGATGGATGGATGGATGGATGGATGGATGGATGGATGGATGGATGGATGGATGGATG
>VZUI01041322.1:0-41711 GCA_013401135.1 Cettia cetti | reverse complement strand
TTGGAGTGACAAGGAGAAGGGGAGGAGGTAATGGGGAATGACAAGTGGGGAGGATCCAGGGACAAACCAACTGGGGAAAACAAAAAGGGGTACATGGAACAGTCCATCGGGGTTACATATAACTGAATTTATAACTTACAAGAAACATAAACTTTTCACACCACCACAACCTCTTGCTCTGCAACTGTAGTGTCTTCATCCAAGGATGTCTGTTTTCCAATATCCACTGCCCCATGTCTTACCTACAAGATCCCTAATGCACACAGCAGGGCATAGGGGGGCCTTTAGACATAAACAGAGCTGGATCAAAGTACAGCCTACAACTCTGGAGCTAATGTGTCTTTCTATTGCCATGGAACAAGTAAGATGCAGAAGGGCAAAACTCCTCTGTCAAATTGACTCAATTTCTCCCTGAGGCTGATGTTCAATAGTCTCTGTGCATCTTTGGCAAACATAACACATTATTGTCTTTTTTAAGATTCACATGTGCCTTAGGAAGTGTGGTTTGGAAGGGGTTCCTATATCACATCAAGTGCTTGGCAGCAGTCACTTGATATAATCTCTAATCAGAAAAGTGTTTTGCTGCCTTCTGGGAATTCTTGGAAGATATTTATTTTAGTGAAGTGAAACCCAAAAGTATGTCCTTTAGGGAGCAGCTGCAGCACCTGAGGGGTGAAGAAATGCCTGCAGATTAAGGAATTTGGTAGAAAGTCGAAAAAACTCTCCACCATAGTTGTGTAGACACATACATGTGTATATATAGACATATATAAGTATATCCCTGTGTGGTACAACCACGTACTTGGTGTGAGAGGGGAAGCACAGGAAATGCAGCCATTATATTTATAGTTGTGCCTTCTTTACAATAAGTGTATCAGTGGTTGCATTTGTTTCTCCTAAAGGTACAAGACGTTGTCTCCAGACTCAAGGGCAGGCTCTGCAGCACCAGCACTGCTGGAGTTTCTACAGTTCTGCTTGCCATGACCTTCTGGGCCACCAGGGAAACACAACGGGGTCCTGCCAACGTTGTGGAATGAACCATCACTTGCCAGGACTCACACCACCCTTCCCAGGACACTGAGTTGCTGCTCAAGACCCTGACCATTTCTGATTCCTCACTGTGCTGCTGGCAGGGTGGGATTGATGTCCAGTTTGGGACACTGAGGAGAGCCAAGTCTGTCACCATCCTCTGTGCCCTTGGCAGACTGGGGAACCAAGCTGGACTCCTCTCTCTTAAGGGGCTCCATGTGAGCAAGGGACAGGCTTGGGGCTGTCCATTCCAGTGAAAAAAAACATCTCCTTCACCCTTTCCACCTGGGAATCGTGTCACTGTTGGGGATGGCACCACACGGATGCAGGGCAAGGGCCGGCCACCTGGCAGCAAGGCACTAGCTGGGCCTGAGCATCATCACAGGGCATAGAGGTGCCTGGGGGCTGCCAGCATCCCCACCACAGCCACACTCCGGGGATGTAGGTGCTGGGCAGCAATGGGCCGGCTAGATGACCATGCCAAGAGGAGGATTGTGGAGCTGCGCAGGGCTGGGCTGAGCTTCCGCAAGATCAAGAAGGTGCTGGAGCTGGATGACATCCAGGTGACGCCACAGGCTGTGTACCTCTTCCTCAAGAGGAAGAGTGTGGAGCCTGGGTCAGCAGCAGCTGGCTGGGATGGGGACCAGCCCTGGCCCCCACTGCTGGGGCATGAGGCTGAGCCCTCCAGGCTGCTGGGCATCCGGCACCCTGCACTACCCACTGGGGATCCTATGGGCATCCGGGCATCCTCCTCTGCTGGCAACCAGGACACCAAGGAGGGCATCCAGACTGTCGGTATGGCCTCACTCTGCAAGGACAGCAGGCAGCTTGGGGACACTCTGCCTATGGTGCTGGCCCCTGGGAATGGTAAGGCCTGGCCCCATGGGGTTCACCATGGCCTATTCCTGGCACTGTTGAGCTCATGAAAGGGCCCCCATTCCTCAGTGGAGACCTCCCCAAAGGCCCCCTTTTGAGGTGCTTCTCTCTATTGTTGCAGGTGATGACAGCTCCACAGGCACAGCCCTGGCTCCAGGGATGGCTCTGGGGGGCTTAACCCCCCTGTCCCAGCCACTGCCCAGCCGAGGGCAGCTGGTCACACCTACCACCCAGAACTCAGCCCTGGTGGTGAAAAAGACGACTGTGGACAGGGCTGTCCTCCTGCATAAAAAGGTACGATGGCAGGATGCAAGAGTCCATATGCTCTGGCCAGGAGCTGCTGCCATCTGCTCAGCCCTGCACAGCACTCTGCTGCATCTACACCATGTGGTGGGGCAGGCTTCTGGGGGTGAAAGGCTCCCAAAGTGCCCCCAGAGTGCCCCCAACCTCTCCTAGCTGCGCTCCCCAGCAATGCTAACCCTGTGTTGTGGTTTCACATTTGCTAATTTTTGTTTCTCAAAATTAGTGTTTTAAATGCTTACTAGAATTATTCACTCTTTTTCTGCTGTGAGATAAGATTAGGAGAAAAGCAAAGCAGGCTCAAAACTTAAAAGGTATAAAGACAGGTTTATTAACAAAACTACAAGAAAGAAAAAAATTAATAAGAATCAGAATTAAGCCTTTAAAACACTTCTCCTCCCTCTACAGCTGTTCACTTTCCCACTGTCAACATAAAGAGACAGAACCTGGGATTTTCAGTCAGTTTCACAACTTTAAAATGGTCTTTCATCAGTTCTTAGGGAGAGGAGCCTCACTTAGAACTCCCATGGAGACGTTGCCACAAGAAGCAGTTCTCTGGTGGCTCCCATGTCACAAATCTGCAGCTGCCCAGGGAATTCTGCAAACTGTGATGTCCCTCCCATTTGGCAGCCTTCCCACAGCTGCACTCATGGGCATATCAGCTTTTTTTAGGGTAGAGTTTAAGGATGACTCTTCTAGTATAAAACAAAGGTTCTCTATATCTATCTCTAAAATTATCATCATCTCAAGAAATAGAAGTCTTCTATTTCCCTGGGGGTAGATGGCTTCATATATCTTTCTATCTTCCTCTGTTCAAAATTCTCCATTGGATCACAGCTATATCAGTCCATGACTATAACTTTGCATCCCCCCAAAAAGCATTCTGTAAGTTACATGGAAATTTTAATCCATTCTCAATGGCCTCAGAAGAGAAGTCCAGTCTAAATTAGGCAGCTTCTCAATCTTCCTTCCACCTAGGACTTTTACTCTCTTTCTCTCTCTTCACTGACTTCAGTTCTCATGCTGTGTCTCTCCACATCTCACTCTATCCTTTTCCTCTCACTTAGGAAGAGGATTAATGTCCTCAGGTCTCATTTGTACAGTGAAAGAGTTAATATCTTACCTGGGTGTCTCCCTCTTGGGCTTTGACTCACTGTGTTGGATTTCAAAGCTGCGCTGATAGAGGGGGACCTCAGTAGCATCACACTGAGAGACTGGAGTGGCCAGAGAACTCAGGCTGGCTCATAGACGTTTCCCCCACCCCTCAGTAGCATCAGGGTGGGCCCGGCCCAACCTGGGCCCAGAGCCGCTCCTGGGGGCCTGGTGGACACCTCCCTTAGCCCAGGCCGATGGTGGGGCAGGCCTTAAAGTCAGCTGGATGTTAGTGGCTGTGGTGTCCCCTCCCCCTGCCAGCAACTACTAGGGCCTGGGGGCCCAGCCAGGCTGGCCCCACCAACACGGCAGAGCAGTGGGCCTGGCCTGGCCTGCCTGGCCTGCTGCATGGAGTGGGCCAGGCCAGTTGTTACCTGCTCCCTAGGCCAGAAGGAAAAAGGGCTTTTCCCGAGATTCTCTCATTTTTAGCCTGTGTAATCCATAAACGTTTCTAACTCTCTGATTGGTTCCACAGGTTGTCAGTATTCAAAGCTAGTCACTAATTGGTTTTTTGACACAGCTTTCTTCAATCAATGCAAAATCAGCACACCCTGGTGCTTGGCGAATGTATCTGGGAAGCCCCTCTGGGTGGGGGTGAGGCCCACCTGCCTCCAGCCAGCATTCGCTGGTGGCCATGGAGATACTGGTTCCTGCCAGACTTGGCCTCCAACTGGCAGCTCACAAACCTCTTTTTAAGGCTTGGTGTCAGTACCGTCTCAGGAGGTTCTTCCAGCCACCCAAGGCTGGAAAGCAAATTCCGGGAGATGTTGTTTCTGTCCTTGCAGAAAGCAAACAAAAGCCTGGCACCAGCATGGGCAGCCCCACTGCTGTTCAGCAGCACTCACCCGGGATGGATCAGCATGTGCTAACAATATGGTGCACCGGGACTCCGATGGAGCAGCAGCCTAGGGGCTGGGTGGGGCTGAAGTGCAGCTCATGGTGAGGTCTAGAGGTCTGCAACAAGGTGATGGCTTTTTCTGAGAGCTCTTCTCTTAGCCTTTTAGCTAAATGCAGAATAAATCTCTGTTAAACAATATTGAACAGGCAGCTGATAATATTTCACATTCCCTTCTCTCCTGCCTCCCCCTATTCCAGGTCAAAGATGCCAGCACTCAGACTGCCTTGCCAAACCCTGTGGGTCCAGGAAATCACAGCCTTGCTTGGGGCGGACCAGTGCCCCTCACTGCTCCCAGCTGCCCTGCCATTGCTGAGAAGCTGGATGCTGTACAGATGGAGGTGCAGAAGTTGAGCCAAGCCCTGCACATGGTGCTGGAGCGACAGTGCCGGCTGGAACACCAGCAGGAGCACCAGCAGCGGCTGCAGCAGGAGGTGCTGATGACACTGCAGCAGCTCAGCTCCACTGTAAGCCACAGCACTGTGCCAGCCACCCAGCCCTGTGGCCCCTTCAGCAGCATGGCTGAGCCCTCGCCCACCATGCCAAACTTCAGCCAGTTCAAGATGGAGCTAATCTGAGCTGCCACCAGGCCTGTATGTGCCAGCTGCGTTGTGCTAATTGCAGGATGGAGCCAGGAGGAAGAACCATCTCTCAGAGTCTGCCCAAGGATTACATGCAGCACCCAGCAGATAAAGTCCCTGGTGCCTTATGTTCCCAGCCCTGCTGACTGGAAAGGGCTGCCTGGCACTAGAGGCTGGACAGTGGAAGGCTGAGGCCTTGCTCCTGTGCTGCTCACCCTGGCTGGCACTGGAGCTGGCTGGGGCCTATGGACCTCAGCAGAAGGCAGTTGCCTGCAAGGAGAAGATGCAGCTAAGATGGACACAGCAGGGAGGTGGGATTCCAAGGATACAGGAGGCTTCCTTTTCATGAGGGTCAATGATGATCAATCTTGCCCTTCTCTCCACAGAACCTTGTTCAGTAAAAATCTGTCTATGCTACCGTTCAGAAACAGTGTGGGATCAGTATCTGCATTTTCCCTACCTCTCACCCAGCCAGTAAGCAGGCTGGATCTGTCTGGGTCACTATCACCATGCATGAAACTGCACAGGGTGCAGAAATCCATGAGGTGAGACCAACACTTCACACATGATGTTGTTGGAGCCTGGTATCAGCTGCTGCACCATTAGGGATAGATCAGACTTGTGTAGGAAACAATCTTTTACTGAGCAGATTCCACCTTCACTCCACAAACTCAGCAGACCTGGAGTCTGGTACTGCTGCTGCCCATGGTCTGGCTAGATATGGGATAGCAATAAGAGTTGCACCTGGTCAGGAACTGATTAACTGAGTGTTCAGCTCTCCTCTAACCCATTTTCAGGCAGGACACCCTCCAGATTGTGATCTCCAGTTGCAAGGGCTGTCCCTAGAGGAGGCTGCTGGTGGTGTAGAGCTGCTCTAGCAGAGCAGGGCATGATGCTGAGAATCCCCAGAAGGGTACAGGGAAGGCTGATGTGCCCTCATTGAGCAATGGAGAAGGACCAGACACTGGCCTTGCCTGGCAGAAGGAAAGGTCTGGTGGGGGTGGCCTTGGCTCAGCACCCAGCAGTGAATCCCAAGAGGAGGCAGAGCATGTGTCCTTCCTCAGCCAAATAGGCTTCTGTCTGTGCGGGCACTGCGCTTGGCACAGCCTGCACCTGAGAACTCCTCCGCCTGTTTCTGAGGTCTCCTTGAGTCCAAGGTCAAAATTAAGAAGGGTAAAAACCAATTCAGATGTTTGTACACAGACACACACACAGAGGTGTACACACAGATGTAGATGCATGTGGCAGGTCCCTGGGGCTGCTGGACACGCCCTCTGCTCCCCTGAGACACATCGCTGGCCCCAGGGTTGTCAGACCCAGTTGTGCCCAGGGGCACTAGAAGTCTGCTGCCATCTGCCTGCAGTCATTCATTTAGATGTTGGTGTAATTTTTGAGACATCTGAAAAACAAAAGATGAAAAAAAACACATGATCAGTTGCTCTGCTCTTCTGCACAAGGCAGCTAATCTGCACCTCAGGTGTGAAAAGAAGAGGCTGGGTGACCAGCATTCAGCAGACATGGTTTCCTAATGTCTCTGTCAACATTTCGGAGAAAAACAGGAGCAGAACAGCTGCCATTCCCTGGCATGTGTTCTTAAAACCACCGTGGTTTCTGAAAGAGCTTCTCTAAATCTGACTTAGGCTACTTCTTAAATTATTTTAGATGTATATATATTTATACTGGGTTTTCTATTCCGCAAATGTATTCTAGGAACTTTCTTAATTTCTAACTCTTGCACATCAGCCCCTTATCCAGTGCTAAAAAACCCCAAGTTAAAATTAATAAAAATAAATCACCTGGGCTGATCAAGTAACTGTAACATCCACAGTAACTTTTCTTTCAGACAGACATACAGCCTGAGTGTTCAGCTACTGTTTGCCTCCTGACCACATTAGGGAACACCAAGTTATTATTTAATGTGTCATGTTATAATGTGGAAGGTGTTTCCCACTAAGGTAATCCTAAGGTGTGTGTCATTTCCACCCTGCTCCAAAGAAGAGCTCTTCCCTGTGGCGACAGCATCATCTGGTTTGTGCCACATGCCTTCAGCTTTCTGCTTTTCTACCACAGCATGTTGTCAGTACCACTGATGGTCCTTTACACTGCACCTGCTGACATGCCCAGCATCATCCAAGATTTACTGATGTTATCTCAATCTCATGATGAACCTGCAGTCTGCTCTGTCAGAAACAAAGGGGCTTTGCAAAAAGGAAGGGACTTTGCTGCAAAAATGAGGAGCAGCATATTGAACAGTTTGAAGGCAGTGTAGATATTCACCTGAGTGAAGCAGCAGGTCCCCATGTAGCAGTTAGAGAGGAGGCCCTGGGGAAGGAGAGGGTGGGGGATGCACAGCAGATACAACGGTGGTTTCTCACCTTTTGATGAAATAAAAAGAAGCCAGGCCAACCAACAATAACAGGAGCAGGAGAGATCCCATGACAAACAGGGCAATTTCCAGCCCTGGAAGGAAGCTGAGGGAACAAAGGCAGAGAAGAGCCACTACAGCCATGACCTTTCCCAGTAAGAGGGGGCCCTAGGAAGTCACACAATCAGAGTTCCAGAATGGGTTGGATTGGGCCAGGTTGGGTTGGGTTGAGTTGGAAGGAGCCTTTAAAGGCCATCTAGTCCAACCTCCGGCCATGGACAGGGACACCTTCCACTATCCCAGGTTGCTCAAAGCCCCACCTAACCTGGCCTGGAATACTGTCAGGGATGGGGCAGCCACAGCTTCCCTGGGCAACAACAGGTTGGGCTGTCCCAGCCTGTCCCATTTTTCCCCTACTACACCCCCTGTGACATCCCAGCTCTGGACAGTTCCAGCCTGGGTGCCAGTAGCTGCTCCCAGCAATTGGGCCTCTGGGCTTCCTGGCTCTGCAAGGGGCTCCCCACTGAAACCCAGTGGTTTACTCACATATGCCCTCTCCTGTGGAGACATGGACTGTCCCTGGTCCCAGCCCTGCCCAGTGTGGTGGAAGCAGAGTTCCTTTTACTTACCACCACTGTGTGACGTGAATGGCATATTTTTGGGTGTGACACACTCATGACTGGTTTTCAGAACTCTCCCCTCCATGGAGAAGGGATGGGGGCTGGCCAGGAATCTCTGGAGACAGGTTTTGATGGACTGCTCCTGCTCTGGCTGCTGAGCCCACACCTGGCCCCAGACATGAACCCACATGACAGGTTAAGCTCTGCCAAGAAACAACAGCACATTTTGGGTGGTCAGAAACCCTCTAGTGCCAGGGATCACATTGCTCCCATGACTTTGTGCCCTCCTGCTCCCATGCTCTTCACCTTTCTCTTCCCACTGCTCTGAAATCATGGTGCCATGCTGCATCACAGGTAACTTGAGCACATGTTCAACCTTTCTTTTGGTGACAAAAGGGACTTGAGGTTGTCATCCCACCCAACAGAATACTTTTTATTACACTTTGTAGCTCTACCCACTGGTCAGAATTGACTGAAGTTGTTCAACAGGTCAAAAAGGCATTTGGGTGAGGGAGATGGGGTATGGCAGCAAACTCTTCCTCAAAAAACCAACCAAAACCCAGGAAACATTTTTCCCATCCCTCAAAAAGCTGTAGTCCCTAAGGTGTCTAGAAGTGACTATTTGGTCTGGGTACTTTGAATAAATATAGGAGTTGGGAACCAGAGTCCTCTGGACTTTAAAGGGCTGTTTGCTTTGTGGGTTTAGATTTGTCTGGCAGACACCACAATATGATCAGCAGAGACTGCCATTCCTCATGGTCCCTCCAGCTTGGCCTCACAAGCAGTCCAAGTCAGACTGTCTCTTGCTCTCCTCTCTGAAATCCTAGTGCCCACCACTGTTCCTCAAGGTTCCCTCACTCCAGTGCCAGCCTGCAGGGTGGGCTGGAGCAGGGACTGTCCTCATAAGGCATCTGTGGATGAGCAATTACTAGGGAGGAGGGCACTTGAACTGGGCACGAGGAGCCAGGTACCAACCTTGCAGGTAGAGGTCAGAGACACTGCAGGAGCACTCCCCTCCAAGGAGTTCAAGACCCTTCCCAAACTTTCCAGCATCCTCCTGTGGTACAGGCTCCACATGGAACAGTCTAAGGGAAGAGGATGTGGTTTTTCTGGGTACTGTTCAAGACTGCTAGTAAGCTCCTGGCTATGTGCCCCTTTCAAAACTCTTGGCTTCATGCCACCCTTCTCTGCCTCCCACTCTCCTCTGCCCTCTCCTGCTGGAAGAGTCTACTTCTACACCAGCTTGGCTCCTTTGGCAGCCTCCCAGAAAAGTGGGGAAAGGTCATGTCCCACATCTCGCCACAAGGGCCAGTACAGAGCAGTCTCTCATGTTGGGACAAGAGGGAGAGGCCCACTCTTGCCCCTCTCAGGAGGATGGAAGAGAAATCTCCATTTTGCCAGATCTTGGTTATCCCACGCTGAACCAAGTGTGGTCTTTGCAGAGGCTGGAGACTGCCCTGTAGATTTCTTTGCTGACTCTGGGTCAGGACTGAGACATGGGAATTGGTTTTTACAGATGGGCTGAGATGGGATGGTTTGCTTCACCTTGAGAGACCTGGAGCAGGGGGTTCTTGCTATTGCTGCAAATCTAACTCTGCAGAAAGAAATCCTGACCAGAGCTCAGCCTGGCCTGAGCAGAAACAACTCAAATGAAATATAAGGCCACCTTCATATCATAGAAACATCACAGAATGGTTTGGGTTGGAAGGGACTTTAAAGCTCATCTTGTCCCACCCACTGCCATGGGCACCTTCCACTAGACCAGGTTCATCCAAGCCCCATCCAGGCTGGTCTTGGACACTTCCAGGGATCCAGGGGCAGCCACATCTTCTCTCGGCAGCCTGTTCCAAGCCTATACAAGCCCACACTGAAGCTGTAGGTGCAGGTGTTCTGCCCTCCCACCCCAGTCTGGTGGAATGCCCTGCTCCTCTCACTGGGTGTGAGGAAGCAGAGGTGGAGATCCATAGCAAAGGTGTGCTGGGGACAGCTGCTCTGCAGGCCGGGAGAGGGCTCCGAGAGGGCAAACTGCAGTCGTGTGCTGGCATTGCCACAGCAGCTCAGGGCTCACTGACATGTCACACACCTTTCCTCCCACCTCTAATTCCCACCCTGGGCCCCAGTTCCTGGCACTGGATGATGGAGAGTTGGCTGAAGCTGGAGCCAGCTGTCACAGAGCCATCATAGAGATAGGTCCAGCCTACCCCTCCTGCTGGAGAATATATGAGTTTGGCCAGAGAAAATTTATCCGGTCTGACTGGTTTCTGCAGGAGTAAGATTGCTGCCTCATTACAGCAGACTCCCACACCTAAGAGTTTGTCCTCCAGAACAGAGTTTTCCAAGCTACACAATACCCACTCCTGCATTTCATTAACCTATTGCTCCCTCTTCACACTAGGAACTTTCCTAGAGAAGTAACCTCACCTGTCATCCTTGTAGGGCATGGTGTAAGATGGCCCAAGGAAGCCCAAATGTCCTCCAGCTGTGCCAGGCTCACATATGTAAACCAAAGCATCCACCAAGTTCTCTGGCACTGCCTTCCCACCAGCAGGAATCCCATTGGTGCTGTACATAGCAATAGTGCTGGAGCCTTCACTAGTAGCAGAGATGTTCTTGAAGGTCAGGTTTGTCCCATCAAGAAATGCCAGGGAAATAGATGACATGAACATCTAGATAGTGTTAGGCTGAACTTTGAGCCTGACAGGACAAGCTGGCAACGAGAACTCCAAGAACAGAAATGAGAAACACAGTAATGGTCATGACTGAGGCCAAGTAAAGCTGCAAGGAAGCTGCTTGCTGTGAATGTGTTTCCAAAAAGATCAAGATTCCTTTGAGATGCAGTTTTCTTCACGCAGCCCAGACAGAAATTAAGGTGAACATAAGAATGTGAATGTGTTAAGGTGAACAAGATAAAGGAATGTGCTGACAAAGCACCAGCTGAAGACCAGAAGGAGGCAGCACCACTGCAGTGAACACAACATGAGGGAACAACCCACAGCCCTGCTTCTCCTGAAATCCTCATCTTGGTACCAGGAGGAGGAACTTTCCGTGCTCCCACTCTCCCACATGGAGAGTTTGGCAGAGGCATGGGGGAGGATTTATCACCTTCTCAACTGGAGCAGCCCAGGCAGAACAAGTAGAGGAAAAAGCAGGAATAAAGGTGTCCTAGGGTGACTTTATGATGCTTGTATCCCCAATCGTCCATTCTGTTTGTGCTGTATATTGAGTTCTGTACCTTTAAGACTGATTCTGAGAGTGAACCAGGTAAAGAAGAAGCCTGGAGTTTGTTTTGGGAAACTGCCTGACTCCTACACATTCTCTTCTCCTGAGGCTGTTGGAGGCACGGACAGCAGTGGGACAGAGATCTTTTTGCTGTTAGTTAGTTTTAGCTAGCTGAGGCAGAGAAGTTCTCTGGACTGGGTTTTTTTTTCCTCCTTTTTTTCTTGGGACTGTTTAAATCTACTCTGGACTGAAATAACCCAGAGGAGCACCGAGGGCTCACAGCTGCGGCCCACCAGGCCTGGACCTCTGGAGGGACTGGGATTGATAAGAAAGAGACTGAGTAAACTGAGCTACACCCATGGCAAGGACTTTCTCAGTTTGCCATCTCTCTTCAGAGTGGCGAGAGGTTTTTTATTGTTTCATTGTTCATTTTATTGTTTCATTGTTCATTTTATTGTTTCATTGTTCATTTCATTGTTCATTTCATTGTTCATATTATTCATTCTTAGTGTTTGTAGGTATTTTGTTTGTTAAATATATATTTTTTTTCCACTTTTCTCTGAGGAAGTTTTTCCCGGACTGGCTGGGGGGAGGGGCCTTTTGGGTTTGCTTTCCAGAGGAACTCCCTTCAGAGATCTCCTCCCAAATTTGCCCTAAACCAAGACAAAAGGACAGGAAAGGCAAGGCAGAATTTTTTCTCATGTTGTGCACCCTTCTCCATCTGTTCCTCTAAGCTGCTCAAGCCCCTGCCCGTGTGTTTGAAGACAGACCCCACACCAGGCCCTTTCGTTGGACACACCATGCCCATGTTCTCCATCCAGCACAAACACCACCAGCCCTATGTCTCCAAAAGTGCCCTGCAAAGGGACGCTGGTGTATGCCTTCCCCTCTTTCCCTGAGAAGAAGACCAAGCTAAGCTCCTGAGGCTGCTGCCAGGCTTCCTGTCCAGCTTCATGAAACAGATGTGGGCAGACCCGCTGGCTAGGCACAGCTCACTGATGTGGATGGCAGGAGGGCTCAGCACCGTGGAGCTGCTGCAGAAGTTCTCCCCCAGCAGTTGTGTCTTAGTTTAGAGACAGGTATCTGCCAAGGAAAACTGGAGTTTTCCCTGGAATGGAGAATGTCTCTAAACCAAGACACCCTGGAATAGAGAATGTAAACCCCCTTTCCCTCCGAATTACTGTAATTTTGCAATTAAGGGCTTTCAGGCAAAGATATGGGAATAGGGATAGCACAGCCGCCAGACTGGGAGTGTGGTGAAAGACGAGCAGCCAGGCGGGGCCATGGGCGGGTCAGAGCCGAAGCAGCTGATGCATGCAGGGGGCGGAGACGGCAGCGCAGTCTGAGACGGCACGGCCCCCTGAGAGCCTGGCGGGGGGGCCACAAGCAGCGGGCTGCCCGTGCAAAGCGGCAGAGTGCCCTCTCCCCCCAGATTCAAACACGAGTTTTAACCCTGCCTGCACAAGCTTGCAGAGATCCCAGCGGCCGCAGAAAGACACCCAACAGTCTGTGCAGTTGAAACAGATTCTAATAAATTGCAAGAAATATTAAGTAAACTGCATGAGTTATCTGCCCGACAGGACAAATTAGAAAGACAATTCAGACTGACTTTTCAGCCAGTGAAACTATCAGCTCCTCCAGCACACCTGTTCTCTTCACCAGCACTTCCAGCCCAGGGTTCAACAGACCCAATTCGCATCGCATCCCTGCTGCTGACACCATCACAGTTCCTTATCTTTGAGCAAGAGTGGAAGCGACTGGCAGATGAAGAGTCCAACAGACATCAAGTGGTGAGAGATCCTTTGTATGGGATTCAACCTGACATGCTCACTGGACAAGGACTGAACTGCATCAGCTGTCACAATCACTGGCTCACAAGGCTTTGTTTTTAGTACCTGACAAGAACAGGCCAGCACTCTATGCTACCATCAGACAAGGAGCAGCTGAACCTTATGGACACTTTATTGACAGACTCTCAATTGCACTGAAAGATGCACCTGATGTGACTGCAGAAATGCAAGATCACCTGTTTCGCTCTCTTGCTTTTGAAAATGCCAATTCACACACCAAAACCATTCTGGCAACTCTCCCACAGGGAAGCCCTGTTGATGAGATGTTAGTGAGAGCAACTCGAGCTGAACAGAGCAGTCAAACTGCAGCATTCACAGCAGCCATGCAAGATGCCATCGAACAGCAAGGACATATCATTGCAGCTGCTCTGTCAGGTGGTGAAATTGATAACATCAATCACAATGATGAAAATTTATACTGCGACAGACCAACTGACATCGATTGCCTTCAGTGTGATGAACCAAGACCTGGCCCTCCACAAACAGAGGAGGTGTGATAGTGAATTTAAGAAACATTGATGCACCGAGCAAGTAAAAACAAAGTGTTCAAAAAGCTTGCAACAATGTTTCATCAAAAATGCAACAGCATCGCATCGACAACTTCAGATTCCCCCTGAATGACGCCCAAGAGATTGTGTGTGCCTGCCCTCAATGCAGTCATCATGGGCCTGGGCACAAAACCAAAGGGACTGAAAGCTTTGAAATCAAGGAACAGAAACCTGCCTGGGTGTCAAGTCTGACTTCACCCATGCAAGTCTTCAATTAGTGGTAACAGTCAACAACAACAGCATTGGGAAAAGTAATTCATTTAGAGCTGCCTGTGACAGCTCCAAAATTAATAAAGGTTAATTCTATCAAAAGTTAAAAAAAAAGGTTTTTTTATTCAGTAATAACATTGTGTTTGATATAAAAAAGGTTTTAAATAGAAAGACTGTTATAACAGACATTTAAGTTAGTTTTTATTTAGTAATTAAATTGTGTGTAACAGAGAAAGATTTTAAATAAGGCAGTTTTGATTTATATAGTAAGTTTTGTGTGTTTTATGTTAAGTATTAAGTATAGTTAAAGTTAAGAAGTTAAGTTTTGCCTTGTGTGTTTTATATATTATTAAAGTTAAGTGTTAAGTATTAAGTTATAAGTAGTATTTAAGATTAGACAACAACCAGCTTTGTCTCTCGTGTGAACATCAGAAGACAACCACAAGAAGATCATCAAGAAGATCACCAAGATGTTGTGGACTGAAATGTATTGATTGGTTTTGGTGGGAGAAATGTTTGGAATGATTGAAATTGACCCAAAACAAAACATGTGGGTCACTTAGGCCAATTAAGCTGGGCAAGATTTATTTTGTTTATTGTTAACCACACCATTTGATTTTTTTTACATGTGTATAATTGAAGTTTTATTGAATTTAAAACTTGGACTCAAGCCAAAAAATATTTAAATTTAGGTGAAGCTTGGAACGTGTGGTGCACAAAGTCCTCCAGTGCCTTCCACGCTCATCCTGTCAATTGGTGTCAAGTTTTTAAAATTTCAAAGAATGCTTTAGAGGCACAAATTGATATAATTAACACTGTTTGTCCCCACCATTCATCGAAGTATTGGATGGTCTCAGAAAACTTATCGAGCCAAACTAAGTGCTCTTCAATTAGGCCCTGGATGTAAGGATCAAGTAATGTTATGGGGACGCCCATTTGTTATGTTAGTATCAATCTTTACCTCAAGGGTTGATTGTTGACACTCCTTTTGATAAATGGCTCAACTTATGGGGACTTGCTGGTTGGATCAAAAATTTAATTTGTTTTAGTATTATACTTTTTATTGTTATTATGGGTATTTTACTTAGTATGCTTGGTTTATTATGCTAGATGCAAAAAGTAGTCAGTCATGCCTGTAACCCAATCTGGGTTGCCCAAAAAGAAAAAGGGGGATTTGTAGCAGAATTCCTTGGGTGGGCAACCCAGCTTGGGCCCACTGGGCCTGGGCCCCT
This sequence comes from Cettia cetti, assembly GCA_013401135.1. Taxonomy (NCBI): domain Eukaryota; kingdom Metazoa; phylum Chordata; class Aves; order Passeriformes; family Sylviidae; genus Cettia; species Cettia cetti. The sequence continues at coordinate 26,834 of VZUI01041322.1, read as the reverse complement.
TTTGGCCTAACCCGAGGGACAGGCCTGAGTGAAGGCCTGGACCTGTGGCACAGTTAAAAATTATGTTAAGGTATGCAGGGAAGATAGTAAGTTAATTAGGAGGTGATCGGTATAGCTGCTGGTCTGGACACTTTTGCTACCTTAAGGGTGAAAAGTAAACAATGTTCATTTGCATTCTTGTGTGCTTCACGCCAATGGGGAAAATGCTTGCTTTGTAAACAATATTGTACTGTATATAAGCTGCCATTTTACGAAGAATAAAGGAGAACGTATGCTAGCCACATTGGTGTGATTACATTACTCGGTCTGGCTCCTCAAAAATATTGGGGGCTTCCCATTTCAGGGCTCCAGTCCTCAGAGGATCTCTGTGGAGATCTCATCTGGTCTTGTTCCAACAGCTCTATGTTTTTCTTGTGTTGGGAGCAGTATAGGACATAGTGATTCTGTCTCACACCAACTGCTCCTTACTCTTATCATCATCTCAACCAATCAAGGGTTGTCCTGGCTGTGGGGTCCCATCACCATGCATCCCCCTCACCTTTGTCTCATCCTCAGGACTAGGCACACCTCTCTTTCTCTACTGTTGGAAGCACTTCCACACTTGTGTCTACAGTCCATGGCATCAATTCTTTGGGGTCCACCCCCACTACCAATGCATCTCACTCCTCTTCTACATCTGGAACAGTTTTATTGCCTTAGTTTTGGACATCCCTCTGGGATCAGCAGCTGAGCAGAAAAGCCCTCCCTTAGCCAGCTTGTAGGGAAGAACAAGCAGGCACACACCACTGTACTCCTTCAGGGCACTGTCTAAAACTATATATTTTGAAATAAAAGGAAGCAGCTCAGACAAATTAATGCAAATCAATCACACCAGTGCTCAAGGCACATGCTTCATACATCAGCCCTGCAGCAAGCTGGGTTTTAGGGACCTGATATGCTATGCCATACACCCTGACGGTGGCACCAAAGAGAAGGTGGCTCCACATCTGGCTTAGGGTAACCCGAGAGTACAGGAGGCTGCCCAAAAGGGAGCTACTACCCAATCAGCAGGCATGTGAATAGGGCAGAGAGGTGCCCTGGTGGGAGGTGGAGAGGTGGGCTGGTGGGAGCATCAGCAAATGGCAGCAGGTGGATGTGGCAAACCAAAAAACACTGTTCTCTCGAATAAAGGACATACTAAAACATGACCACTGTCCTCCCAAGGACTGTGGAGGAAGAACAGAAATCTGCTTTCCTGGTGACTGGAGGGAGAATCTTCCCACCTGGAAGCTGCTCTGGATTTTTGTGCTCAGGCTGTGGCAGCAGCTCAGAGACTCATCCTGGGTGCTGTGAGAGTCATTCTCATACAGGATTCTCTGCCCTGGCAGCAGCACCCTGAGCAGCTGCTCCATCTTCTCTGGCATTTGGGATGAGAACATCACAGTGTCCAGCAGCCCCTGCACCATCACAGCCATGTTATCTGCATACAACAGGGTGCTGCTGTGGTAGAGAGCCACAGCATCTGCCTCGTTCTGAATGGTGCTGGGGGGAGTCTGATCATGGGTGCTGGGCTCATGCTGCTGCTCCCCACCAAGAAGTAATCCAAATTATCTGTGTGGTGTCCAGACAGATCCAGCACCTGGTAGGCTCAGCTGCTTTTCCCATTGTATAGGACCAGCCAGTATCCCTGGAGGTCGAAGCATGTTTGTCCAGTATAGAAGAGTTCAATATACTCTGCATCCTCTGCTCTCCTGGAGTTGTCTGCATTCACCTCATTGATAAGTAGCTTGGCCAGTTGCACAGAAGGCCCTGAAGTCCCTTCTGGTATCTCTAATGGGACACCTGGAAAGCAAAAATGTCCCAAATATGGGCCTAAGCACTGAGTTCCAAGGAAACAATACAATGTTGCACAGTATTTTGCTGGGATGAGATAAAATTTAGCAGAGGACTGAGGATGTTGGCTCACACTTCTACCATCTATGATGGTTTTAGTGTTTGCTATCTTCTGAGGTATGACTAGGAGAACTTAAAAAAGAAAACAGGCCTATTTTAAAAGTTACAAAGATAGTTTATTCACACACTAAGAAGAAGAAAAAAAGAAGAGAAAAGAAAAGGAAAGAAAAGGAAAAAAAAAGAAAAGAGAAAAGAAAAGAAAAATGAGACTTTCAAAACATCCTTCTCCCCCCCACACAAGTATTTACTTTTTTATATACAACATAAAGAGACAACCTGTGATTTTTAGTCAGTTTTACTATTTGAAAACAGTTTTTTATCAATTCTTTAGGAGGAGAGGGTTTTTTAGAGACATGGATCTTACTGACAACTTAGAACAGTTCTCTTGTGGATTTTAACTGTCACAAACATACCACCTGGGGAAAACTTGGTTTGTGACCTTTCTCATTAGCAGTTCCTTAAGCTGCTATGGGTTATGAGCTCAAACAAAACCTTGGGGTGTTACTTTTTAAAGATATTTACTTTAAAGGCAAAGGATTCTTTATCTTAGGGAACAGATCTCTTCTTACTTTTTCGACAAGAGCAGGGGCTTTTTATTTTTCTCTCTGCTTAAGCATATCATAAAAGTAATATTACTAGTACATCACAAAAACTTTTGCTCTAAAATCTACACACAGATTTGAACATCTTCTCAGATGCATATTTTTCTCATGGTTTAAAGGATAATTTATATATAAAGTTAATTTTTATGTCTTAATGAGAGAAATTTAAGTTGAAATAGCAATTTCTTCAAACTGTCTTTCCAAAAGTCTTTTTACTCTCTTTCTCTCCTTTGACTTCATGCTCTGTCTTCTTTACATTTACTCAGTTTTTTTTTTTTCTTCTTACCAAAAGGAGGATTAGGGTTTTGAAAAAATTTCATCTGTATCAGGAAAGAGTTAAATTTGGCCCAGCTCTCTCTCAGTGGCCAGCTCAAGGTGTCAAGGCTGCACAGATGGGGAGGAACTCCTGCTGGAGAGATTTGGAGCTCAAGCAGTCAGAAATCTCAACAGCCAGGAAGGTAGATGGCTCCTGCCCACCCCTGGGTCTCATGGGGGCCCAGCTCAGAGCTACATATCAGAGGCTCCAGCCTCTCCTCCCCCTCGCTGTAGCTGGGGGAAGCAGCAGAGTGTTTTACAGTTGCTGGAGACTCAACCTAGGCTGGGAAGGGGCATTTTCTCCTCCCCTCCCCCGGCCCAGGAGTCACCAGTCCCAGCACCTTCCTGGGAAAGGCCTGGCCTGGGCAGGGGCTGGCGAGGCCCAGCCCCCCAGGAATGGGGAGCCAGGGCCAGCTTACCTCTTCCAAGGCAGAGAGGAAAGAGGCCGGCTTCCCAAGATCTTCCTGAATTTAAACTGTGTGGGACTCAGAGGTGTATACCTATATTTAATTGGTTAATCTAGTTAATTTCAAAGTCAATCACTAATTGGTTTTTACCATCCATGCTAAACGAACACACCATCCATGTCCTTTATAGTCCTTAGGAGTCCAGGCACCACTATGGTTAACACCAGCTGTAACAACAGGCCTTGTTGTTAGCCCAGACAATGAGTAATATGAGCTCTAGTAGCAGGATGTGACGGGATTGAAAGAGATTTTGCCAGGTTGGGGAAAGGGAGGGAAGGATATTTCCCTCTTCTAGGACAGCCAGATCCACATGTCCACCCTCAAACATACAGTATCTGCCATCCTGCAAAATCCACCTCCCAGTACCTGGAGGTAAGTTCAGCACATTCATATCCCTGAGGCAGGACCTTTCCACTGTGATGTTCCTTCCATCAAAGTTCACTACTCTGGGTGTCTCCAGGAAGGTATTGGAGGCCAGCAGAATGCTGCTCAGCTGCTCCTCTGACCTGACAGTCAGCAGGGTGGTGAACACAAGCCCCAGGTCCTGGCAGGCTACTTTTGGCTCTACAGAAGCAAGCAAAGAACTTCCTCAGTTTCCCCAAGTCACCAAAGACGCACTCTCTCCTGGGACAGACCCAGGGCTCACGAGCTCATCTCTACCAAAACTGTCCTCATGGTCAGACTGACTCAGGGCAGCTCATCCCATCAACGCAGCACTGGGAGTTCTGCCTGTGCCAAGAGGCACCCTGGGATCAAGCCTGTGTCCAACTCTGGGATCACCAGCACAGGAAGGATATGGACCTGCTGGAGCAAGTCCAGTGGAGGCCATGAAGATGACTTTGTGATGTAGAATCACTAAACCATGGAATGGTTTGGGTTGGAAGGGACCTTAAAGACTATATAGTTCCAATCCTCCTGCCATGGGCAGGATCCATAGATCATATGGATCAGAAGGTCAAGTAGACAACAAATGCCCAGCAGAGATCTCAGTCCTGCTGCCACCTCTGTGGCTGCCAATGCCCAAAGCCAGAGCAGCTGGTGGTCTGTGTGCCAAGGGAGCTGGGGATGAAATGCTCTGCAGAATGTGGAGAAAGACCACCATGCTCTGCCCAACCCTGGGCATCTCTGTCATCAGCACCAAGATCAAATTATCTGGATCCAAGACAGGAGGACACAATGTGAGAGGGAACATTGGCCTGAAGATCAAGAGCAGGTGGGCATTATCTATGGGTGGTCCCTCGACTGCTCTGCTCCTGCTCAGCTAACCTCTGAATTAGGCAGCAGAGACTCCAGCACTGCTGGATGCATTGAGGGCCTGGACCAGAGTCAGAAGAATCTCCTCCTGCTTCAGGAGCCACTTCTGGCAATCTAGGAAACAAAGAGCCCACTGTTACCTGGCCAGTGCCACCTTGGTCATGGGATACAGCTTATCTGGCATGAGTGCATCTCTACTCCTGCTTATCAACCAGAGGACCCCCAATCTTCTCTTCACCCAATCAGTTGGAGGTGGGAGGAAGACTAGGGAAGCTCTGCTTGGCATGGGCTGCCATGAAATTTTTGCAGGCATTTAAGTGTCCTGGTTTTGTTTCCTTTGGGGTTAGTTCACAAAACCAAGCAGAACTCTGGATGGTCACCCTGGCTTTGTGCACATGCTTTGGCCCTCAGGAGGTTGTGCAGAAGCAACCAATGCCCACCTGCTACATGGAGACAGAAGGAGAGAGCTTGGCTGAAATGTTTGTTGGGGCAGTCATTGAACGTTCCAGGGGTGGGCCTGCTGAAGATGAAGGATATGGAGTCCCAGGTCACAGAACAGCAGTTGCATTGGCTCATAGACACATCTCCTGGCCAAAGTCTGCAAGAGACAAACAGATAGATGACACAAAACATGACCTGCCAGCTGGAGACCTGAGTGCTCTTCACCTACCTGTCACACACACCTCCACCAGAGAACGAACTGTGGTTGCAACCTTCTCCTTTCACAGGGTTTGGAGATATATCCCATCCTCACCAGTATCTCCTTGTCTCACAAAAACACCCTCAGCAGTTCAATATAAACCTGAGAGAGAGGAGCATGAGCTTCATATAACCATTTCTCTTCTAGCATGGGCTGCATTTTCACTGATCTGAAGACAGGTAAGATGGTGCAGACACACTTGTGCTCAGCCTGGCACCACCAGGAAGAGCAGTGGGTGCAGCTGGAAAAGCTGAAAAGACAGCACCTGAGGATGAAATGCTTGAGCAAGAGCCCTCAACTCAAAGGCTAAGACAATGATGAGGGGTTGGACTAGGTGACCTTTAAAAGTTCCTCCCAACCCAAACTGTTCTGTGATTTTGTGAAGCCCCACTGTGAGGGGCTGCACATAGCAGAGCTGCTCAGAGCTGCCTGGGGAAGGAGACCACCTCCCTGTAGACCAGGGACAATTGGGTCTCAGATGTGGGAGCAAGAGGAACAAAGGAAGAAATAGGAATGTGCTGTGAATGAGTGGTGACCCTGATGTGGCTATGGACTACACCCTCTCCTGATGTGGTTGACCACACTGGAGTTTGAAATCATGTTTCAGGCCCATCCAGAAAGGGTGAGTCTCCTCCAGCCGTTGAGCCGGGACCTCGGTATTGACAGTTACACCCAGGCAAGAGTGTGCCCAGATGTTTTTTTACTCACTGTCTCTAACACTCCTCATCCCTCTTCAGGCACTTGGCCCCTCGCTGCTCCTTCACTGCTCCACTGCCCTCTACCCACTGAGTCCTCTTTCTCACAGTACTAGAATATGCCTAAAATGAGAAGGAAACTGTTCTCACATCTCACAAAAGTCTGAGGATTCTTAGCATTTCCCTTAACCCACAAAGATAAAAAGGAACCCAAAAATAAGAAAGCAACTTGAACCCAGAATAAGCAGTAATCCCACTTCAAGTCCTTGGTCTGGATGAAACAGGGATTTCCTTCTGGGTCAGGCAAGCAATGCTGGGGTCCCTTCCTCACCCTCATTTTGACCTGAATTCCATCCTGAAGCTAAGGAAAACCTTTTCTAATTGAAAGCAGGACTGGAGAATATATTAAATTGACCATTACACTTTCAAAAACAATAAAATACTAATGCTAGAACTAGCAATCAACTGATCAGGAAATTCCTCAAGTACTTCATTCTGCAGCTGCACCAGGACCCATGTGGAGAGGGGAATATTTATGGCCTTAGACAAGGCTGGGACTCAATATTGCTATGAGGAGACCCTGATCTGAGGGTGGCAGTTGTCTCCCAGTCCTGTTGTGGTTTGGAGCACAAGGCTGAGGTAAGCCCATTTGACAGGAACAACTCTAGTGTCCAATTGTCCTCCCAGCCCTGCCCAGCAAGAGCCTGTGACTGCTTTTCCAGGACGGCAGATCTGCCAGGGGTCAGCGTCTGCAGCAGCTCAGGGTCTGGTTCCTCACTGCTCATGTACACAAAGGCATCCAGCAGGCTGGTCTCCAGCAGCATTTTCCCTGGCACAAAACTGCTGCTGTGGCCTCTGTAGAGGGCAATGGCAGTGGGGCCACCTCTGAGGACAAGGATGGGTGGTGTTCTCTGGGAACGGCAAGTTCACTGCACACCAAGGGAAGGAACAATGAGGATATGTAAGCAACACCTGGACAATACTCACCAACATCTCTTTAGTCCTGGAGAGCAGAACACAAGGACTCAGAATGTGGCTGAGGTTGTCTGGTTAGTACAAATGTGACATCTGCTGCCCCATCTTTCTTCTCACAAATACTTCTCATGTTTGCTCAGGCTGAATTTCCCCATTCATGGCCAGATCCACAATGTGGAAGAAGCTGGAGGGGGAAATCTGAGCAGAGTTCATCCTGCTGTTCTGGTTCTGCGAGCAGAGAGCTGATCCACGTGTGAGCAGGTGAACTGGGAAGCCAGCACTGATGTGGCCTTGACTACAGTAACATTAATTTTTAATTCCAAAAGAGATCTGCAAACTCAACTAACGTTTCCGGTAGCAGTTAGTAAACTACAGTATTTAAGAGTTCACATTTTACGCTAGCATTTAAAAATCCATGGCTTTTACAAACATAAGCTATACACATATACACACACATAGAGCCAAGGCCCAGGATACCAGCAGACAGAATTAAGGTGGAGGTATGGTGAAGTTTTGCAATTTCATGAGCTTCCTAATTTCTTTCTTTCTACTTACTGTTCCCTTCAAAAGCTGCTTCTCCACGAGGAATTGCTGAGGGCATTCAGAAACAAACTTCTGGTATTTCAATATTTCTGGCTCTATAAAAGGCTCCAGGGAAAAAACATTAAAGAAGGAATCGCATGAAAGGCAGAAGGGTATGGAGAAGTGGTTACCCTTTGAGAAGTGCCTCTAGGACATTGCATACCAAGAGACAGCCCTGTGCCTTCCTCCTGATGTACCCCTGCCCAGGGAACCATTTTTCACCCACCTGACTAAGCTGGTGGCCTTCTCCTGTCCTGGAGAACACGGGAAGAGCAACTGATGTCATCTATCTTGACTTCTACAAGGCCTTGGACACACCCCACACAACATCCTTGTCTCCTAATTGAAGAGGTAGGGTTTGATGGATGGACTATTCAATGGATAAGGAATTGGCTGAATGGCTGCATCCAATGTGTTCCAGTCAACATGTCTATGCCCAAATGGAGAGCAGTAGCAAGTGGTGCCCCTCAGGTATCTGTGCTGGGACTGATGTGATTCAGTATCTTAATTTAATGACACAAGTGGTGGGTCAAACCTCAGCAGGTGGATGACACCAAGCTGAGTGGTATTGGAGGGAAGAGATGGTTTGTGGAGGTTAAAGGACAGGGGCCCATGGGAACCTTGTGAAGTTCAACAAGGCCAAGTACAAGGTTCTAGACTTGGGTCAAGGCAATAAAAAGTACCAATACAGGTTGAGGGGGTGAATGGACTGATAGCAGCCCTGTGGGGAAGGAGCTTGTGACACTGATGTAATAAGAATCAGACATGACCCAGGAATGTGCCCTGGCAGCCCCCAAATCCACTGTGTGCTGGGCTGATCCTTCAGTGTGGGCAGCAGGGGAGGGGGGAACTCTGCCCCTCTGTGCTGCTCAGGGGAGACCTGCAGAGCTACCTCCAGCCCTGGGGTCCAACAGTAGAAGAACATGGAGCTGCTGGAGGGAGTCCAGAGGAGGCCTCAGAGATGCTCCAGGGGCTGGAGCCCCTCTGCTCTGGAGCCTCTCTGTTCTGGAGCCAGGCTGGGAGAGCTGGGGGTGCTCATCTGGAGAAGAGAAGGCTCCAGGGAGACCTTACTGTGGCCTTTCTATACTTAGAAGGGGACAGACTTTTTAGCCCTACTGGCAGGATGAGGGGTTTTGGTTTTAAAGTGGCAGAGGCTAGATCTGGATTACATGAATAAAGAAAAAAGTTTTATGACGAAGGTGGTGAGGCCCTGGCACAGGTTACCCAAAGTTGTAGCAGAATTTCTTAGAGAGCAGGGGCATGATCTGCTCCTGAATTATGTTGGACAACCCAGCCTGAGTAAGTGGGCCTGAGGCTTTTTAGTTAGGCCCAGGGCCTGAGTGAAGGCCTGAACCTGTGGCGCAGTTAGAAATTATGTTAAGGTATGCAGGGAAGATAGTAAGTTAATTAGAAGGTAATTGGGATAGTTGCTAGTCTGGACACTTTTGCCACCTTAAGTGTAAGAAGTAAACAATGTTTAGTTACATTTTTGTATGCTGCACACCAATGGGGAAAATGCTTGCTTTGTAAACAATATTGTACTGTAATAAGCTGCCATTTTACGAAGAATAAAGGAGAACATACGTAGCCACATTGGTGAGAGTACATTACTCGGCTTGTCACCTCAAAAGTTATTGGGGACTTCCCATTTCACAGAGTAGCTTTGGCTGCCCCATCCATGGAAGTGTCCAAGGCAGGTTGGAACAACCTGGTCTAGTGGAAGGTGTCCCTAGTGTAGAGGGATGGGACAAGATGATCTTTAATGTCCCTCCCAACCCAAACCATTCAGTGATTCAGTAGAATATTTCCACATTGGCATGTCTCAAGGGATGCCATTGCTTTCACAGCTTTAAGTACTCAGTATGAGGCAGATGAGCTGAACAAAGACAGGACTAGGAGCTGGGGCATTTTTATGAGCTTCTGTCTCAAATCTGTAGTGATCAAATTAAATCAGCTTCTCATAGAGTGCTCAGCATGGAGTCACTTTAAAAATGCCTTTTAAGATGATTAAAATGCAGTGATACAGTGTCATTGGGTGGAATGAAGGAAAATCTTCCCCAAACTGCTTGAGATTTCTTAACAAAGTCTCATCAGAAAATAATGTTAAAGCCTATCTCCAATCTCCTCCTTGACTCATGTCTTGATCCCAGTAAGCCGATCTCCTTACTGGGTGTTTCCCTCCCTGTAAGCCTTTTACCCCCATGTTTTTAAGGTCACTCTCAACCTCCTCTCCAGCCATGGTACTCTTGAGTCTTCCTTTTTAAGATGGGGGTCCTGCAGGGGGGTGACCTACGGGAGTGCCGGTCATGCTGTCCTCACTGGTTGCTCGCATTCTTCCACCATTTGTAGCAGCGTGATGCAGCAGTGACCATCGTGTCCAGGGAGGTTACAGCCGCCAGCAGGGGAACATACAAGTTGAGTCTTTTTGTTAAGCTCAAGAACCTATTTTATTTCCCCCACCCCAGGCCAAGGAGGGGGAGAGGACTTAGAGGGAGAGCAGGGACAGGGTCACAGGTTTTATCGGGTATTCAGGGGAGGAGTCTCAGGGTTTGGGTCAAGGGAGGAGATAACAAGGACAGTAAGATCATATTTCAGCCTCCTCAAAACGGGAGGACTCCACAGGGTCTCACCAGACACATCACCCCTCTCTGTTTTTCAAAGGCACACTTTACCTGTGTCAGTGTGCCTGGTTGTGGTGAGTTGGTGATAGCAGACTACAATTTTGTAAATAGGTTGTGCTGCTGAGATTAATACAGATTAAAATTTTGTTGATCAGTTTCACTGATAAAGATTCACTGGTATCTTGGACAATTCTTTTTGAAGCTTTAAACTTATACTTAGGATGAATGCTGGCTGTCAGGCTGGGGCACAATAATTTTTTAAAGGATCGCTGAATATGGACAAAATTATTATAAACATCAGTGGAGGATAGTTCTGACAGAGTTATTTAAAGAGTTTCAATGCTTATGCAGGCCTTGACCTAGCGAGCACTAGTTAATCAAATACATATTTGTGGATATTCTGAATTTGATTTTTTATGTTTGCATCTCTGCCTGTAAACACTGAAACAGAAAATGCAGAAAGAGCATAGCACTGAGCAACTAGGCTGATAATTTTCCAGTCTTTGATTTTCATTCCACTGTACCGTACTATTTAGATGCATTTACATCAAGGCAAATAAGCTCTGTTTGCTGTGGTAGCTGAGTATGTTATCAGTACTCACCACTGTTTTCACCTTTAACAACTATAACATGAACATAATTTAACCTATTAAATTCAGACGGATGTTTAGCATAATATGCACTTATTATGAACAGTAAACCAATACATCAAGCAATAAGCACTACTAAATGAAATTACTTATAACTGCTTAAATGCTTACCATCTCTCAGGGTCTGCTAGACCTGGGGAGGCCCTTTTCCTAGAAGAGACTTAGAAAGACTTTTCCAGACAAGTCTTCCAACTTTACCTTGAGAAAATGGGCCGGTGTGTGGGGGGGGGGGTGTTGTCAAGCTTTTGTAGAATCAAATTTGCAAGTCAAAATAACTTGATTTCATTTTTGGACAGAAACACCTGGGTTTGATGGTGTTCTTCCCTGACACCTATTGACGATTGATAGAGAGATGGGAAGACTGATTCAGTGATCAGAATTTGATTTTACTCAGATTTTCCAGAAGCTTATATACTGTCGTACTACCTACACAAAGAATGACACAAACACAGTGCGAATGTTCAAGCAGGAAAAGCTCCAATTTAATTTTTCAGTATTTATACAGTTTTGAAAATGAGACCAGATTGGATGACAGGGTTCAACCTCTTCAACCACACTGGTCAAAGCCACAGTCCATCAATGTCTCCTCCTACCAGGAGGAATTGTCAACAACAGAACATCATTATCATAACAATAGAATTGTTTATGAAAAATCCATGAGAACTCTGAGAATCTGACTCCAAGTATATAAACACATCAGAAGGCTAAGAAGAATTGTAAAAGAACAGGGCAACAATACATCATTTCAGGAGGGTTAATAATTTTCCACACAATAATCAGGTTAAAGATCATACACACAACTCATGCATTTTACAACATCTTTTGCTTGCAGAAGTTTGATTGAATCTCTTCTCTTCCCATAAGCAGGTTTAATCCCATCTTCTGTAATCTTCAAAGTTCTGTTTGTTCCTGCCATGGCATCTTGGTTATCAAACCAGCCATGCTAATTAAGTCTGTTTTACTCTCTGTCCTGTGTATTCCCACATCTCCCCTCCTGTATCAACCAAAACCACTCCTTTAATGGCCTTATTAATTAATCTCTGCATACATTGAAGCAAGAAAAGTATCATAACTAATACAATTATTATTAAAATCATCACATGCATTCCTATCCTAAGAAAATCTTTTAGCCAAGATGTCAAACCCCAGCCATTAAACAGGTTATCTAGCCAAGATCCAGAGTCTACCTTTAGTTTAAACACATTATCCTTTAGCTGCTGTATGCTTTTATGGATAGATTGAGTGATCAGAAAAATTCATACAATACATTCCATCAAAATCTCCACATACATGGCCTTGAGCTAGGAGGAGGAAATGGATGGCAGCCCGGTTTTGCAAAGTGGCATGCCTTACACTGTCAACATCTGTTAATAAATTTGATAAAGCAGAGCTGGTGGCATTCGTCTGTTTTGCCAGCCAGCAGGCTACCTTATTTAATTGACTTAACGGCCTTTTTTTGCAGCCAGTCCTGGCAAAAGCAAAGAGGCCCAATTTGCCTGGGTCACAGACCACAAAGACAATTCATCATCACAGTATTCATCAAATGCATGCAAACTGCACCTTATTCTGCAGGGATACATGTGCTGTAAAATCACAGATGTATTAGGTGTTAGCACTGTCAGTCATCCCAAACTACAGGGGCCTCCCTTTATGTGCAAAGGGGTCGCTGCCCAGGCCCAATCTCCACAAACCAGAAACATTCCCAGTAGCAGCCACAGGGGGACATTACTGGATTTAGAAGGGCTGCCAGAAGTGTAATTGCACCAAAAGGTCTGATTCTTATACACAGGATGATAGGGAGAAACATCCCAAGCTTTAGACTGATTTTTTCCTGTGTAATTAAAATTAACACAGAAATCCATTTTTACAGAACCCAGGAGCTCTAATTCTTGTGGCTCCAAGGGTGTTATAGGAAGGTAAGGAGTCCACTGATCCCATGTATCAATGGGATTTGAGCTCTGTACAATGCTTTTGGTAGTTTCTGGCATTGGCCAGCCATCTAATGGCAAGCCGACTAAACAGGTTGAAAATGGATTTTCTGGGGATGCGGTAGCTAAGCATAAGGTATCTTGTTTGGTTGCATTAGCCAGAGTTATCCAAACATTTGGTTTGGGTTGATCAACAGACCAGGCTGTGCTACAAAAGGCAAGCAATGCTAACAAGCACAGCATCCGATTTAACCCCATGGTGTTTTGTTTGTTTGTTTGTTTGTTTGTTTTGAAAAAAAAAAAAAGGAAATCCCTTTTAGCTTATCCTGTTTTTGTCCTTTCTTAAGATTGTTCAAGGACCAGACAAATATAAGGTACTCTGTTGTTTTGTCTGCACTCCACTTTGCAAATATGGTTATTTTTGGATTTCCTCAAAACTTCCCTCCTGAGAATAGGGAGATGAGGACTATCCTTTTCTTGTGGCCTGCTATAATTAAAAATTCAATGACTTTATACCTGATTTACACTATGCTTTTGCCAAAAGGGCTCTGCAATATCACCAATTTCCACACCCTTTATACTGACATAAAACCCAAAGTTGACAGTTTCCTTTACAGGTAGGACCAAAGATGCCAGCTGCAGTTTGGGTAGGATTCCTCCTCTTCCTCCTCTCCCGGGGGCTTAGTGGCATCCTGGCCTCCGTCAGATGCTGGTAGAGGTTCCTGGAACGGCTTTATATTCTTTGCAGGAATCCAGCGAGGTCCTTTTTCTGAGGAGATACAAGCAAAGCCCCTTGCCCAAATGATCAAAGGGTAAAGGCCAAGGATTTTAACAAATTCTGGGTCACAGATTAGTACTGGTGGTTTCTCCTTGCAGGAAAGCGATGTGGATGATGCAAAATGCCTAGTCATAGGGGGATTCAAGTCTGTCATTGAACAATTCAAGAAATTAAAAACATACAGAGCCTTGCATAATTTTTCAGCCAGTGTCTCTGGCTCCTCCCTTTTGTTGTATCAGATGTTTGAGGAGCCATGGGCACGCTCTATAATTGACTGCCCTGTGGGTGCGTGGGTGTTGGATTTGTTACCTTTTTACTTGTGGAATTTTTTCCCCGATGGGTGCTTGTGGGTGCTTGACCGAGGCAGGGAAAGGACAGGGTGAGGGGCAGTTGCTCTCTCTTGCTCCTGGCATCGGAGATGTCTGGCTGCTGCTGCTGCTGCTGCAGGAGGATTTTTGTTGGCTCTGGTCCTGAGAAAGTCTACCATCATTGGCTCCTGAGCTCCAGAACAGTTGAGTTCATCTTCTCCTGCCCTGTTGGGCCGACCCTGTCCTGCTGCTGCCGTTCCCTCGGCACTGCTTTGAGGGTTTCTGCTGCACTGTGTCTCCTCCCCTGCTGGGACATCCCTGCCGTTCCAGCTACCACCGCAGAGCTTTCTGCCCTCACCCACCAGCCCGGGATTGTTCCACCGTTCCAGCTTGGTGCTCTCGAACGAGATCAGACTGCCCCGAGCTTTGTGAGGCTAAAAGCCCCTCGAGGTCTTGCCTGGTTCTGTTTAGTATTATTGATGTAATTGTCATTGTTGGTTTGCACTGTTTTAAATACTAGTAAAGAGCTGTTATCCCTGTGAAAAATAGGTGTGATTTGTGCTAATAAAGTGAAATATTAATCAATATTGATAGTTAAGATGTAATGCTGAGGAGGGAGGAGTTCGCCCCCCCTTTCCTTTGCAGATGTTCAAAGAAGAGCAGAAAACAGGAAGAAACCAAGGTAAGACTAGCTATTTTATCCAGGAGACTGGAGATTTGGGGGAACTCCAAGAAAATTGTCAATTATATGAGATTTACTGCCCGGAACATGGCAAAACTTGGAGAAACTCCAAGAAAATTGTTAATTATATTAAATTTATGGCCTTAATATTCAAATATAGTATCAGATGATATAATGGAAGCTTAATATGCATGTGTAATTTAAGAAGTCATTGAAAGGACACGTGAGGAAGATGATGAGCCTTACTCCCTACAACCCCAGAAGGTGGAGAGACCCCCTAAAAGGGGATAGTGGAGCATGCGTAGTAAAGATGATGATGGGCGGAGATAAGAAAAGTTACAAATTGAAAATGGGAGGAGATGGGTGGAGACAGAAAGAATAAAAGGGTTAATCTTGGGGTGTCTCATCAGTACACAGCAGGATCCAAGTCCTGGCCCTGTACCCCCGCGTGGTCCTTTTTGCTCACACACTATTATTGGAACCAAAATGTAATATTTACTATTATACATTTAAGCTGCTAAATTAAAATTAAATTAAAACATTAAACTAAATTAAATTAAAATTAAATTAAATTAACAATTAAAATTGCTGCTACATTTAACTTTGTTTTGAGTTTTTTTTTTTATTGGCTAACTAGGCAGCTTGAGCACTTAGTATTATTGCAGTAATTGTCATTGTTTGTTTGCATTTTTATAAATACTAGTAAAGAGCCGTTATCCCCATCCCCATAACTCTGCCTGAAAGCCCCTTTAATTTCCTAAATTATAATAATTTGGAGGTAGGAGATTTGAATTTCACATTCCTAAGGAGGTCCTGCCCCCTCCTTAGCAGATACCTGTCTTTTAAATTAAGACAGTGGGATATGCCTTTTTTGGGGTGATACATATTTTCTCCATAAGGAGAAAAAATCTGCAACTCTGCAGGAAATGTATGCGGGTCCATTGTCTGTCTCAACCTGTTGCAGAATTCCTAAGGTGGCAAAGGCAGCAGCAAAATCACGGCAAGCGTCTTTTGCTGTCTGTCCCATGTGAGCTGAGGCAAACAGAGCACCCGAATATGTACCTATAGAAGCATGCACAAATTTCTAGCAGCAGAATTCAGGAAAGTGTGTTACATCTGTTTGCCAGATTTGTAGGCTCTGTAGACCTCTCGGGTTGACTCCTGTGTTCACATTAGGAAGGGAGCAAAGCTGACAATCAGGACATAGCAATGATACTAGAGGCCTGTGCTGGTGTTAATTCAAAAAGTCTTTCTAAAGTCCCAGTGTTCTGATGAAAAAAGGAGTGGCTCAGTCTAGCTTGTTCTATTTTTTTAGGCAAAACATGCTGCACTGATAAGATTAACAAGTGTGCCTGGGCCTAAGAAAGCTGGACAGGTTGGAATGTGACCTGATATGCATCACGAAGTAAGGAGCAGTCCTTTGGTCTAAAAGAGAAACCAGCAGTTTCAACCAGGAAAAAAGAATGTAAATTTTAATATTTTTTAAAACAGAATTCTCTCCTCTATGCACAATAGCTGAAACATATGCAGAGCCAGTAATCAGATTAAAAGGTGTGTTGAATTTCTGAAATACTCTAACCATAGCAGCTAAATCTATTTGTGTAGACACTTCAACAACAGCAATATCAGATTGCCAGGTTCCAGTCTCAGAATCCTTCCATACAATAACTGATTTATGGGTTTTTACAGAACCATCTGTGAATATTGTCATAGCTCGCAAAGGAATCTCACTTCTCTTTGGCTTGGAGAGTAAATTAAAAGAAGAGCTTAACAATTTATGTTTAGGTGGATGGATAGATATCTGCCCTGGGTAATCCGCTAAAGCAATTTGCAATTTTTCAGACATCTGTAGCAACCAATTCAAATAAAACATTGTGAGAGGTAGATAGATACAATCAAAATCTTTCCCAGCCGAGGAGATCAGTCTTTGATGAGCCTTGACCATCAACATGGCCATAAGTTTCATCTTGCATGGAAATAGTTTTGGGCATATTATTAGGCAAAAAGACCCATTTGATAATTAGCAGAGGGTCTGGTTTTCCTGAGTCCACTGAAATATTAAGGCATGAGGTTGCCTTCTGGGGTTTAAAATGACTAGCCACAGTGGCAGTTTTGGAGCCCACCAAGCTGGTTGTCTCTGAGAGATAGCATCAGCCACTTTTTGAAGCACAATCTGTGCCTCCTTGTTTAAGTGTCTAAGAGATAAGAGATATGGCTCTCTTCCCAGGTGTCGAATTCTGCTGCTGGCAGATCCCAAGATTTTAGACAGAAAGTCCTTTTCCCAAGCCCTGTGTCAGAAGAAGAAGTCGGAACCCGTTGGCTCAGGTTTTCAAGGTTGTTTATTATTTTCTTATCTTCTTCATTGCTTCTGCCCTGCCAAGGTCTTTGCTGTTGCAGGGTCAGGAGCTGACTGCCGACTCTGACCCGCTGCCAAGGCAGGGCTTAATTTTATACTAAATATTACGTGTTCTATATTTACAGTCAGTTACCAATACCTATCATCTATGTTAGACAGTTCACTTCTACTCTAAACCAATCCAAAAGTGCCACCACCACAGCAGAAAATGGATGACAGGAAGAAAGACAAAAAGGACAAGGACCACACCCTGATCCTCCATGTTGTCTCTTCTGACTTTGTCCTAAAAACCCCAATATTCTACATTTGTACCTTGTGGTTACTTAACTACTATTACTAGCTATCATTCTTTACTACACTCTTGTGGTCTGTAATTCTTTTTGCAAGCTGAAAGCTCTTCCATGGACCAAGACCAAAGACAGTGTCTCCCTGAGCTCTGTGCAGGGGGGCTGTCAGGGTCCGCAAATGTTTCCTGAGACCTGATGGTTCGTTTTAGGGATCTCAAAGCGCAAAAGACACAGCAGGGGACAACTCAGTTTGCTTAACCAAAAATGCACCTTTATTTAGTGCCAACAAATGCGATAGTGGGGAGAGAAATAAAGAATAGTAAGAAAGACAGAAAAGAGAGGGGAAGGGGATTATAGCTACCAACATGGAGAGCGAGTCCTTGAGACCGGAGATGCCTATAGACGCGATCTTCTCCAGTGGGGTGATCGCTAAAGTGAGCGGGGGTCTCCAGAGTTTTTATAGGTTGGTCGAGGCTGGAATCAAAGCGAGGGGCACTGAGCCAAGGCGAGAACCACCTGTGTTGGGGGTTCGTTGCTGAGAGACATTGCGAACTGTACCTGGCCCCTGAAGCAGGACCAGACCTGTCCGGGCAGTCTGGGCAAGCAGGCTTGGTTCAGTCCACCGTAGCCAGTCCATCCATTGTTCTTGCACGGGTTCCCATAGGAACCAGTCCCTTGGTCCAGCGAGCACACCTGCAGGCAGCAGCAAACATCCCACCTCAGCCAGGCCAGAATCCTGTGTAGGATTTTAGGGTCTCAGTTCCAGTCCTTGGGGGTCTCAGTCTCTGTCCTTGGCGATGGTTGTGAGGCAAATGACATCTTCGGACAGACTCTGACAGGGGCCTCTGACCTCCTACCAGGATCTCATACCTTCCAGGGCAGTCAGGGGAGTGCCCTGGACTCTGACACCCAGGGGGTCAAACAATGACTCCAAATCTGCATTTGAAATCCCAAGCAAGGGATGAACCCAATTTAGTGTTCCCAGCAATTTCCGTACATCATGTAAACTTTTGATTTCAATTGAAATTTGTGCCGAAATAGAATGCATGCCTATTTGCCAGCACAAGTATTTCCAGGGAGATATCTTTTGAACCTTTTCAGAAGCAATGGTCAGGCCCACTGATGTAATGGCCTGGCAGACAGCCTGCCCTGCTTCTTCCACTCGAACCACTGTTTCTGCAGAGATAGGAATATCATCCATATAATGATACAACAGAACATCAGGCATTTGTTCCCAGATTGGGCTCAGGTTTTTGCCACGTAGCATTGTCAGATAGTAGTGCTGTCTTGCATTCCTTGAGGTAATACCAACCAATGATATCAATTTAGTGGTGCCTGTATATTAATGCTCGGCACAGAAAAGCTAAATTTGGGTGCATTGTCTGGCTGCAGAGAAATATCAAAAAACAATCCTTTAAATCAATTACTGTTAGATGCCAATTTCTAGGGATCATAGAAGGGGAAGGGAGCCCTGGTTGTAGGGGTCCCACTCCCTCAATTGTCTTGTTTATTTTCCTCAAGTCATGCAACAGCCTCCATCCCCCAGACCACTTTCTAATTACAAGCGTGGGTAAATTCCAAGGGCTATTAGATGGGATTATATATCCTTTTTCCAGCTGTTCTTGTACAAGTTCTTGTAATACGCGCAGTTTTTCTAATGACATGGGCCATTGGTCTATCCAAACTGGATCAGAGGTTTTCCAAGTCAGTTTGGGGGTGTCGTTGTGCCCCAATGACCCTTATACAAAATTTGACTGCATATAAATTCCCCACTGAGATAGAACACATCTCCCCCATAAAACCAGTGGCTCAGACAGCACAAAAGGCCTGACAGTAGCTACCATTCCCTCAGGCCATGAAGTTTGCACCAGGTGTTGGCTCTGACAGCTTTGACTGTTTCCGCCCACTCCTGAAAGGACCTAGGGGACAGGCATTAATGGCCAACCAATAGGCCATTGATTTTGGGAGATAAGACTAATATCTGTGCTGGTATCAATGAGCTGGTTAAAATTAATTCCTTGCCTTTCAGAAACACTTTGCGTTGGCATGTGGGATGCTGAGAAGTGATGTGCTGTGTCCAGAAAATTTGTGGTACCCCTGTTGAACCAAACCTGCCTCCCCTCTTTAGCTATTGGGGGTGCGGAATAAGGGGGCTGCCGGAAAAAGTACAAGCTGGGTGATTTTGCTCCCTGCTGGGATCACGCAGGGGGGCTGTGGGGTCTAAGCCATTGAAAAGAACAGGGCTTATGCCTTTATTAATTTTCAGCTGTTTATTAAAAAGACCAGCTGGATGGGGGAAACCCAGCAATGTTTGCCCACATTGTCATAACAACCAAGAGAAACCAGGAAGTGCAGAGAACAGTCCTGCTAGTGCACACCACAGATACTGACTCCTTCTCCTCATGGAAACACCCAGAGACACTCTCATCTAGTCATCCTTCTTCTCCCATTCCCACACCAGTCCGGTTCTTTATAGGTCATAGTGAGTCTTCAAATTAGGATCAGGGGGTGCTTCTACTTCTTCAGCCAGGGCATCATCTGGTTCCCTCTCACTGTGTCCAGTTTTTTACTTTGGGGGTGTTTTTTTCCCAAAAACATTCCCAAGATGCTGAGGGCCAGTCATATTAGCATATGCCTCCCTCCCTGGCCATTGCTTCACAGCCTGCCACCAGGGTAATTCCTGAAAGAGGTGTGTTGCCAGGCAACAAGGACAGGGTCATTAGCCAGAGTTAACTTCTTTTAACTTTCAAATGCAGGGGCCCCAAATGCCGGCAGGTTGGCTGCTCGGTGCGGGGGCAGTCCTCTCCCCACAGACTCTCCTGAGACTCCAACTCCCACAACTGGGGCATCAAGGACACAGTTTAGCTATGTCCCAGGGTCACAGCAACACCAGGGACAGCCCCCATGTCCACTGAGGATTTGTTCATAACACCATGATTTTGATTTCCCCAACCCTGTCAGAGTCAGTAACTCCCAGTAAAACAAAAAATCCTGTTGCTGAGGTAGAAGATCTACCTAAAAGCAAAGCATGGTAACCCCGTAGCGAAGGTCTGCAAATTCTTGTGGGGAGGCAAAACACTGAGACATCGGTCAACATTACTGTGTTACTGGTTGATACATCCAATCCCGCGCTTCCTGGAGTGGCTGCACGTAGTTCCGTGATGGAGGAGGTGGTGGGTACCGGGCTGGCTGGAAGCTGAAGGTTGGTCGTGGCTGCAGCTCTTACTGCTGTGTTGGCTGTGGTACTTCTGTCTCCACACATTGCAATCCTGCACTGCGAGATGAGTTTCCCTGCAAAGGCTGGCCAATTTTGTGAAATTTAGAGTGACAAGAATTAGCAAAATGAGGACCTTTCCGGCAGCAAGGGCATACATTCTGTGTTTTTGGGTTTTGCACCTTTCAGCAGTCTTTTTTAATGTGTCTGGGCTTCCCACATCCAAAACAGATCAACTGCTTTCTGGGCATTATTTTCAATGCAGCAAAAGCATTGGCTATGCCTTGCCCCACAGCTTGGTAGGTTATTGCTGTAGTGTGCTGCTATGTCCCCAGGCAGTAGCAGGCTTCAATCATTTGAAGCAATGTGGGCTCAGGTTCTGGGGGCAGGGTTTTCAAGAGGTGTTTACAGTCATTTTCTATAGCCAGTTTGAGAAGCACAACTTCCCTGGCTTGATAATTAACAATCTGTCTTTCCAGTGTTTGTCTCAATCTGTCCACAAACTGTATATAGGGTTCTTGGGGGACCCTGTTTAATATTTATGAAGGATTGTTGCAGGGGGTTTGGCATCAGGAACTTTAAGAAATGCAAAAGGAGCTGCCTCCGTGATCCCCTCCAGGGCTTCTCTTGGTAAGGCAGCCTGGCCATTAGGATCGGTATGTACCCCCTCCCCTGCTAAGTGGTCAATAGTTAAGGCAACCAAGGCTTGGTTTGCATGCCCTGCATATGTTACAATTAAGTTCTCCAGTCTTTTTTTCCATTGTGCGTGAACAGAAGGTTTGCCAAGGATTTAATGTCATGAGGAGTCATGAGGTGAGTAGTGAAAGTTGCTCTTAATAAATCACTGAAGTAAGGGGACCCCAGACCATATTCTGCCGCAGTACGGTGCAGTTCCTTAATTTCTGAGTGGCCCAAGGACTCCCATTGTGGATTCCCCCACCTTGGGCTGAGTCGCACAGGGGCTACAAAAATTTCTGCGGCAGTATCAAAGTCTCTGTCCTTAAGGGCTTTCTTTTTTATCCATAACCAATTGTTATGCATATTTGAAGGGAATAAGTCCAGATCTTTTTTGGGGCTGGGGTCGAAAGCTCTCCGTCACTGCTGGAGTCAGTGTCTGCATAAGCGATTAGTGTTCGGTGGCTCTGGGGTTGCTGGTGGGATAGTGGTGGGGCTACAGGTGGTGACTGAGCTCTATCCCTGGCGTTCATTGGGGAGTGGGACTTGGGCAGATGTTGGTTTAGGACAGCTGCTGGGGCTGTCTCCTCAGCACAGGCTCCCTCACGCCTCACTCTTTTTTAATCGTGTCCATGACTGCCCTTCAAGCAGGAAGCAAACTTAGCCCTGGCTCATGGCCAGGTGTTACAATCTGCTAAATACAAGCAGGGGTCGTGATGGTTCATTTATTGATCTCAGAGTGCAAAAAGACAAAGCAGGGGACAAGCACAATTTATACTTCAATCAGCAAGTACACTTTTATTAAGTGCACACAACTCAGTATGCGATAGAGGGCAAAAGAGAGAGACAGAGAGAGAGAGAAAGAAAGGGAGAGAGAAAGAGAGGGGATTATAGCTACCAATGGAGATGATGAGGTCCTCGTGGTCCACACTGGCCTTGTCTTCTATCAGGGAGTACTCAAATCTTGGTCAAAATTGAGGAGCTTCTTATAGCTCTTTTGAAGCGACAGGCAGTTGGCCAAAAGCGGGGGAATACACAGCAGGTGCAGCTGAGGGAACAGGACGAAGTGCTCCGGTCATCGTTACAGAACAGATGTCTACTCAGCAGAACAGGGCAGACAAGTGCTGCAGCATGCACAGCCAGTGACCGTGACCAGTCCATTGCTCCTGCACAGGTTCCCATGGGAACCAGTTCCTTGGTCCAGCAAACACACCTGCGGGCAACACTTGGCAGATATCCCACCTCAACCAGGCCAGAACTCTGTGTGGGATTGTAGGCTCTCAGTCTCTGTCCTTGGGGGTCTCAGTCTTTGTCCTTGGTGATGGTCATGAGGCAGATGAGGCACCTTCGGACTGTCTCTTACACCAGGCAGCGTGGAGAAGACATAGTTTTACACCAACCTTGTCCCAGTAGCAGAGAGTAAAAATAGAAGAAGGGATGGTATCGGGGAACATGCATGACACCCATCGTAGGAGTGACTTAAGGTCATGCTTAAGGATGGGGGATCCATGCTTGCTCAGGACGCATAGCATGGTTTCATAGACATCTCTCTTGCTGGACATTCCCTGTCCCATACTTTCAGTTCCCCTGGCTCACCTGTCACGTTGCAGCGTACAGGCGATTGCAGGCCCAAACACGATTCTCTCACCATCAGACTCGGTTCCAGGGGCTTCGTCAATTGCCGACAGCTAGCCGGTCCTTCTCACCTCACATGGGGCACCAATTATTGACGATTGATGGAGAGACGGGAAGACTGATTCAGTGATCAGAATTCGATTTTACTCAGATTTTCCAGAAGCTTATATACCATTTCAGGAAGGTTAATAATTTTCCACACAGTAATCAGGTTAAAGATCATACACACAACTCATGCATTTTACATCTTTTGCTTGCAGAAGTTTGATTGAATCTCTTCCTGTAAGCAGATTTAATCCCATCTTCTGTAATCTCCAAAGTTCTGTTTGTTCCTGCCATGGCATCTTGGTTATCAAACCAGCTATGCTAATTAAGTCTGTTTTACTCTCTGTCCTGTGTATTCCCACAGCCAGCCATGGACATGGCCTGGCCAGAGCCAAGGTCTTGGTCAAGAGGGTTTCCCTAATATATTTATACACAAGCTTATATTAATATAACTAAAGGAATACGTATAAATAACTCTTAATAATAATCTTACAACCAAATCCCTTCATTGAAACTCTATGTATTAATGCTGATTCTAGAAATATTCTATAATCACAGTTATCTCTGAATTTCTCTAATGAACAGTCCTTCGGTGAAAACATAAACTTAGTTTTTAATGAAAGCAAAAATGACTTGACGATACTTAAATCTGCTAATTTACTTTCACAGAAGGTATATAAATCTAGACTTGAGACATTAAAACTATATTAGTTCCCTAAGTGGAATCAAGAGATAACAAGCTTTGAGTCAGAAGTTACTTTGGCATGAGAGGGTTAGGTCTTTCATTCCAGAGGTAACCTTTTCACATCAGGGAAATTGCAAGGGGTGAACTGTTCTTTCAGTTCCGTTTAGTAGGAAAAGGGTACTTTGAAACAACATATCAGTTAATTTCTGCTTGAAAGGATAGCTTACAATTTAGAATAATTACAGGAGCATCTATGCACAAAAAACAATCAGAGTAATGCAGGGATCACAAGGTGGTATGGTAAAAAAGGCAGTTACAATAGTGAGGGTTTGGGATAGTGCTAACGCAGGCACAACCACAGTACTGACCTCCCCAAATCATGCAATAATCACCATCTGAATAATAAAACCAGAAAAGTTTCACGAACCAGCTGCAGAAACGGCCATGTTTAGCCCACAGTTGTTTCTGCACAAGGCGGTGCAAATGCTGCAGTTTCCCTGAAGAAGGGGTTACCGCTCTAGCCAGGTCCTATCTCCAGCACAGTATCAATTCACGAGGGTCTGCAGCAGATGGGAACCCTGGTTGCAGTGGGAGTTGCAGGAGTGGTGTGGGTCGGGGGCTGTGCTGGGGTGGCTCGTAGGGCTCCGCCAGCGCACAAGATGGTGGCCACACCTCACCAGGCAAAAACTTCTGCAGGGGTGCGGCACTGCCCCTGCCGATACTGCCCCTGCTGGTGCCACTGGACTCCCTGTGTGGCTTCCTCACTGCCCACGCGAAGAGAGCTGTGGATATTTCAACGAACCCACTGCAAAGGTGGCCCGCTGCTCGCTGCCCTCTCTTGGATGTGCCATGTGGTTGGCAGCACAGCATGGCTGTGTGGTCGCTGCCATGTGCTTGGTGCCACATGCTCACCATAGGGGCTCCCGCAGCACCCCCATCCTGCCACCTCTGCCACCACCGCTGCACTCTTGCAGAGGGCAAATGGAGAGGGAGCATGCTATCAGAAAGGGCTTTCCCGGCTCCAGCCACTCTCTGCAACACGACTCCAGCTGATGTTGCACTGTGTGGGGTGGCATAAGCTTTTTTGTGATACTGTCAGGGTCCCCTCCAGGATTAAATGGATCAGGGGACCAGGGGCCCTTTTCTGGTTCTCCTGCAGGAAGCCTGGCAGACTTAGGATCCTTCACTGGCAGAGCAGAAGAGGTAGAGACGGCTGCTGCAGTGGTTGCTAGGTGACATGGTTCGGCAGCGACACGAGGTTCTGCTCCGCTTTGCTGGTCTCCAGGGCTGCCCGTGGTGGTTGCTATGCAATGTAACTTGGTGCTCGGTGGTCTCTGGGGCCACTCACTGCCTCTTGGGTGCTAACAGCAGCACTGGCTGCTGCGGTGTTCCCCAGGCTTCTGGAGTCCTGACTGCAGATGCGGCGGTATGTGGCATTCTGCAGCCCTGCACACCAACGGCTCTACGCATTGTATGGGCACATGCAGCACTGGGAGGTTTCCAGCAGAGGGTCTGCTGGCTTCTCTTCTGGCTTCTGGCGCCATGGTGCTTCCGGGTTCTGGCACACTTCTGGGCTCTGGTAGGCGCACCAGAGGGAGTCCTGGGTGCCATGGCGAGGGCAATTCTGGCTGCTGCCCGGGAGTGCCTGGTGCAGCATCCCCTCCCCCAGGGGCTGCCTCTCATGCTCCACCATCTTGGGATGTTTCAGGGGGCTGCATCTGTGCTGTGTGGGCTCTGCCATCTTGGGATGTTTCGGTGGGCTGCATCCACAGCTCCCAGGCTCTGCCATCTTGAGTGGGCAGCTCCCACGCCACATGGCAACTGCCATCTTGGATGAGTGATTCTTGTGCCATGTGGTGTCCTCCATCTTGGGTTTTTTAGTGTGCTCACGCCATGTGCTCTCCACCATTTAAAGTGACCAGCACAGGCATCTTAGCAGCCACTTTTGTGTTTCTCTCGGCTTTCATCAATTTTAAAGTGTCCTTTAATAACTTCCAGGTAGCTAAAACACTTAGAGCAATTTTATTTGCAGAAATTGTACCACCCATTGTTCCCAGCTGCAGCTCACCACTTTTATGTCTTCTTCTAGACAATTATAGCTCCTTGGCTGTCCGGCAGCTCTCTGCCTGCATTCCTTCACACAGCTCTGTAGGCTGTTTTTTAACTCAAACAGCTCTGGATGTTTTCGTTGTAGCTCTGGCTGTAACAACTCTCTGGCTGATAGCTCTCTAGCTTTGCTTCCACACAGCTCTCTAGGCTATATTTCTATCACACAGCTCTGGCTGCTTCTTTTGCAGCTCTGGCTGTAACAGCTCCTCAAATGTCCCTCTCTGGGGCTCTGTCTCCTTTGTTTTCCTGTGGCTTAGTTATTGTCTTCACATCAGAGAGCACAAGATGTCACAATCGGAGGAGACAAGGAAATGACAACATCAGTGTTTCATGCAGCAGATAGAGTCTTAATGGCGTGCATATCTCTTATATAGGCTATTCAAAAGAACCTGATTGGCTATGATTGGTTACCACCCAGCTCACTGACCAATAGTTGCCTGCTTATGTTTAGCCAGGGATTGGCTGGCATCTGCTCTTGAGCCAAACCCCCTTCTCTTGTGAAGCATACAGTCCAGCTATATGCTGTCATACAGGACGTCAGGCCAGCCCTCGTGCTCTGCAGTTCCTTTGTCCACGGACATTACGGATGGACAGAACTGTCAGCAAACAGGTGTCACAGGCTGTGGCCACCTCACCCCTTCAGCCAATGCAGGGATATAAAACAGGCGATGTGTGCTGGGTGGACACTTAACAGCCACGGCTCTTATTAGTGTCAGTCTCAGACTGAATAGCTGCTTCAGGCCTACAAGAGAAGAACCAAAACCAAACCAATCAGTCAATGGGGGATAACAGCTGCAAATTGAAGAAAGGAGAAACTACAGTCGTGTCACCCTTGGAGGTGTACATTGCCACCAGTGCTCTCACTTTGGTTCTCCTGGGCTGAAGATGCAGCAGTTCAGCCCCCCAAGGCTTGGGGAGCACAGAACAGCTTTGGGACAAACTAGTCACAGAGCTATTTGCACACTTACGGCTCTAGCCCAAATCCTCATCTTGCCACTGGTGCAAAGTCCAAAACCCTTCAGTCTCCCAAGCTGAACTTTGCAGAAGTGAGCTGTGACAGCACAGTGATCTGTAACAGCACAGTGAGCTGTGTTCATGCTGTGAACAAGCAGTAGCCACAGCAGAACAGTTGACAGTGGCCCTTCCAACGTGCAGGGCTCAGTGCCCACTCCTGAGGGATATCCCAGCTATGAAAGGCTGAGCCTGTCCACTGAGTACATGAACAGACTCCAAAGGAGCTGACACATGGACAGAACCCTTGGTATAGGAGAAGGGATCGGGCCCGGCGCGAGATTCCCAGAGACAGGGATGCTCTTTAAGACACGTGGTTTATTGGTCG
>VZUI01041320.1:0-50914 GCA_013401135.1 Cettia cetti | reverse complement strand
TCCCTATCCAGGAGCAGCCACCCTCTCCCTCTCCTGTCCCTATCCAGGAGCAGCCACCCTCTCCCTCTCCTGTCCCTATCCAGGAGCAGCCACCCTCTCCCTCTCCTGTCCCTATCCAGGAGCAGCCACCCTCTCCCTCTCCTGTCCCTATCCAGGAGCAGCCACCCTCTCCCTCTCCTGTCCCTATCCAGGAGCAGCCACCCTCTCCCTCTCCTGTCCCTGACAAGGAGCAGCCCTGCTCCCTGGGGCAGATCTGCTGCTGCCTACAGAAGGCAAAGTGCAAACCCCAGGTACAATTCCCAGGAAGTTTGAAACACCCCTGCAGGTTGGACACACTTGGTTTTGATGGGTGTCATGGAAATATATTTATTAGAAGTGTATCTAAATGAGAAATGAGAATTTAAATATTATCAAGTACTTCTCCTTCTGTCCCCAAATTTCCTTTAGTGTCTAGCCAGTTCTACCATCAGAGGTACAAAAATAATGTAGGAATGTAAGTTATCAGTAGTATTACTGATATGCAAATATAATAACCAACATGTGGTGATGCTGTGAAATGAACAGTAGATTTAAAAAGATAGCAGGATCTTCTGCATATTTACAAATATGTATGCAGGGAGGGGGGCATTTGCATGGAACCATCCCAGACATCATATTTTTACTGTCATATTTACAGTCCTGCAGAACACTTTCAGACAACTATTCTCTTAAAGAAATAGTATCCTATCACATTCAGCTGAAAAAGGGTAAATTTGAAGAGACAGTCTATTCAATTTTGTTCCAATAGAATTGCAAGCACTTTGCTTTTGTCTACTCTTATTGCAAATGTTGGGTTGCAAAATTCAGTCCAGTTCTCAGTTCTGGAAATCAGAAGCTGCAAAGAGAATGCATTTGTTTCTTCCCAAACACTAAGGAAGATTTGGGGTTTTAAGTGAATGAAAGTTCCTTGGAAACAGCAAATTTCAGTGTTCATTACTGGAGATCAAGAATTAGCATGGAGAGGCTTCTGTAATTTCTCTCAAAATAGGAAACTTGTTTAGAATTTCAGAATTTCTCATCTTTTTTCTCCCTCCTCCCCTCACCCTTAGAAGATACAGCTGGTAGGGGTCTAAGACTATAAAATAAGGCATTAAATCAGAGAGCCTGTGTTTGTCCTACTTCCTTCACTTTTCTACATTCAATTCCACACTTAACAGGAGGGAAGACAAAAGAAGGAGACATTTTCAATACTCAGACCCTAATAATATGCCTCTGGGATTACCTGAAGCTCAATACATCATTCAAAAGCAAAGATTAAAAGTAATAGTCACGTTAATATCATTTCACAATCCACAAACATAAATCCTCATTTGTTATTCATGAGCTTATCACACACACCTCTTAAGGAGCAAAATACTGCAGCATGTGCAGAAAACGGGAACACAAAGTAAACAGTGAAGGGGAGGCAGACAATTTTATAGCTCATTTAAGGTAAAGATATTGCAGGTATGTTTGCTAGCAGAGTAGAAGTGTTCCTGCCTGGCCTTGATGGTGCATCTTGCAGAAGCATTTACTGTTTCCCTAATCATGACTTAATCAGATCCTGAAGTGCCCACATCCTAAGTGTGTTGTGTTCAGTGATGGGTACCTGTGGGATGGGGTGGTGGAGGGCAGCAGTGCCCTGCACATCCCCCTCCCTGTGGGGTGACAGACCCAGGAGTGCACGGAATGCAGAGGATGAGATGGACTCCCCTGCTCCAGGAAATTCACCTTCCACCTACCAGGGTATTTCTGCTTTCTGCATGGAATGAGCTGCTGGCCTGGAGCACTGTGTGCCTCCTGGGCTCAGAACACGCTGCTCCTGCACACAGGGCTGCTCCCACAGAGCCTGAAGCTGCAGAGCCCACAAGAATCACTCACAGGCAGCCATGGCTGCGTCCCTGCCCAAACACCCCATCAGAGACACTTGCAACTTCAGAGCTGAATTTTATTTCACCTCCTCCAGGTGCTAGCCCATCCCTCCAGTGCCCCCTGTGACCCCCTGAGCCCTGAGGAGCTGGAGGCAAAGCCATGGGCTCTGTGGGTGACACAAATCCTGCCATGGCTCTGGAGCAATCCAGGCTTGAACCCCAGCCAGCAAACTCATGCACAGTCCTCCTGATGGTGGTTACTGTAGAAACAGAGAGGAAACTTTCTCTCTTATTTCCCAATAAATAGCAGCATCTCCCCTAGAAACTATATCGATCTCTAGTTGTTCAAATAACTACTATTACAGAAGTAGATGAACTCTCCCCTGATAGACCTGTCAGACTCCCTGCTGATGAGAAGCCTTCCATGCAATCCATATCCACAATTGCTTTGGAAGTCGACAACGGGTGTTCCCTCCCTTTTCCCCCTCCAGCTATATCCCTGTAGCTTTCTTCAGTTTCAACCTCCTATGCTTTTTTAAGCTGATACTTGTTTTGAGAAACTGCTGGAGTTGTGACAGAAACTTCTGAGCTCTCCCTGTAATTGGCCTGTCTGTGTGCAAGGGAGGGGTTGGGAATGACAGTGCAAGGGAAGAGAACCTTGAAAACTTCTTGTCTTGGGAAGCTCCTGCCATAAATCAGATGGCATTGCACGAGCTTGCCTTGCACGTGCAGTGCTCTGTGCAATGAGTATTTCCTCTCAATGTCTTCTCACACATTCACAGATACATGGTTTGAGTTTACACATTAAACCTATTAAGTCCATGTTTTTTTGTTCCTATAACTATTGCAAACCGTTTCCTCTGGCTCAGAGGAAAAAGGCATTAAACACACCTCATTCAGCTGGAACAGTTGCAAGTTTGCTGATGAAGACTCAAACAGCAAGAGTTACCCAGTTCAAGCAGAATCTCATTATTACCTGGAACTACCAAGAAACCTAACACTCATCATGTGTTAAAGCATTTTGTTGTACAAGACTTAAGCAAGAATTAGCACAGGCTGTATCCTCAGCTGTCACAGGCTGCCAAAGTTGCACTGATTGCTCTGGAACACTGCTGCTTTATGGAGCACAGACTCTGGCCTGCAGCAGCCCTGTCCCAGGCGAAGACAATCTGCATTCCTCCTAAAAATAATTAATTGAAAGCTGTTTGGTAGCTTTCCTGACAGATGGGTAACACAGTCCACTGCCTGATTTTCTGATGCTCATGAAGTGACCTGACTGAGCCAGCAAAGTTCTCAATACTTCACCACCTCGGCACTCAGGGAGCCCCCAGCTTCCACACGTGTTCCTGTTTTGTTAACTGTTGAGTGGGAGAGACAGAAAATGAGCTCTGCTTATGCTCCTCTCTTCTTCTGACACAAGGGATGAATGAAGGAACACCCTCCTGAGCAGCTTTAATGGCAAAGCCTGAAGGTGGCTGAGTTAGAGCTGCCAGGTTTGCTGTGCTCTTGTTCAGCCCTCCCACATCTGCCCTGATGTTGCTCAGGAGGACAAGGAGAGCTGCTGGACAGCATCACCTCAGCTTCCCAACAGCTCTCACCTACTGAGCAATTAGCATCCCTCCCACATCTGCCCTGATGTTGCTCAGGAGGACAAGGGGAGCTGCTGGACAGCATCACCTCAGCTTCCCAACAGCTCTCACCCACTGAGCAATCAGCATCCCTCCCCACAGAAACAGCTGCAAGTGAGGTAACTGGGAAAATTAGTGTAATCATCTGTCACCTATAAGTGTAGGCTACAAAAACCTTGGGACCTCACCTTGATGCTGTTACCTCTGTGGTTGTCCTCAAAGGGTGCAGAAAACTGGGTGTGTGCTGGAAATCTATTAGCTTGCAAAGGAGGGGTACATTGATTACCCAGTTTCAAACATCATTGCATGGAGCTGGCAGAGGGGAGGTTATAACCATGCTACGACAATAAAGCTCTCAAATTCCTCAGGTGTGGGCCACCTGCTGACAAGCTCCCTACTTAAATGTCACTTAGCAAAGCTTTTGGCTCTGGTGTTTTCCTAAGTGCATTTCCCTATTCATCTTCCAGATAATTTCATTATCTGCCTGAGTGAGGCTCAAAGAAAGGCTTAAAGTTTTCTCCTATCAAGACACATCCAGTTTGAAGCTGACTATTCCAGACATTTTCAAGATTAAAACCAACTGCTCACTCCCAAATTTTCCTTCTCCAACATAACAGGCATCCCTTTTCCACATTTCCATTTTCAAATGTAAAGAATATTGCTGCCAGTCAGATATTGCAGCCTGTCCCTCTCTTACTTTAAGAATTAACAACTTTAGTGTAGAAATTGCTGCTTGCAGGCACCAGAAAGGATCAGCAGATACCACTCCAATTTTT
Organism: Cettia cetti; assembly: GCA_013401135.1. NCBI lineage: Eukaryota > Metazoa > Chordata > Aves > Passeriformes > Sylviidae > Cettia > Cettia cetti. Next base: position 46,621 of record VZUI01041320.1, on the reverse strand, counting down.
TTTGGTTTTGTTTAAAGTGACATCTGCTTGAAAATTTTCAAGTGTCTGGAAAATTACAATAGGTCTCTTGGGGATGGATTAATAGGCTGCAGACATGCAAGGCAAAGCTAAATGCTGAATAAAATACCTCACCTAGCACTGCAGTTCATCAGCTGGGTTCCCATACCTGCAATAAACCTCTCCCATCTGTGCCTGCCCATGCAGCTTTCAACCTTCACCAAGGAGGGAACTCCAGTCACAGTAAGGTCAACCCTGGCACAAATTCTTTGATATTATAAAGTATTCAACCAGCAGAAAATTAGCAGAAAAATTTTGACTGTGTCTATCAAAAGTAGAATAAGCAGGCAAGGAATAGAGGTTTTAGTAACTAAATACCCCAGAAAACAGAGCCTCAAAGCCTCTGGGTGTTAATGCACTCTGGTTTTGCCAAAAGGCAACCAAAGTGTCCAGGCTGTAATCTGAAAACGTTATCTCAATATTTGGTACTTGATTGCCAAGTGGAAATGGGGAAAAAGTTCTGAATAGGAAGACAAGTTGTAGAAGGTGGGAGAAATTTTCCCTACAGACACACTTAAAATAATGGACAAAAAAACAAGGCTTAGGCCAGAGCTTCGGGAAAGAGAAGGACTTTTTTCCTCCTGTTTAGTAAGAACAATTAAAATAATTACTCAGTCAAAACTTTGTTCATTCTGTGGTGACCACAACAGGGCAGCTTGGTGACCCTGCCCAGCTCTAATGTCACAGGGTTTGTAGTACCTGCCACTCCTTGGAGAAGGGCAGGAAATTGTTGCTACTGGTTGAGATGCTTGGGTTGGCAATTCAGAAAACTGAGACGTGGACACAGAGCAGTCAAAGTGCCCAGAGAGAGCACAGGGAAGCTGAGCTGAGCCTGCCTCATGCAGCCCAAGCCCATAAGGAAAAGGAGAGTACTTTTCCTGAAGAATGCTCAATGCATCCATCTCCACACCAACAGAATTCTGACATTAACTCCGCTGAGCCTATTCACATCTTTAATCTGTATATAAGTACTTTTCTAGACTAAGCACTACAGTGCACATCCCATGTCAAATTAAACCTTTACTACATGATTTACTGCTCTCTTTTGTGCACATTCAAAAAAACAATCCCTTCAACTCTTATGTCTTTTTATGTTTTTATATATCTATCTTGCAAGATTCTTTGTGATTCTCATATAAAATGCTTCATAGGAGTGAAATTTCAACCTGAAAGGCAAATTCTTTACTCAATCCTTATCTGCATCACTGGTCTGCTCTAAAAGCCCTTCTTAGCCTGCTCTTTTGTCCTGTACCTCTAGAGAGTGATGCCACAGGAACACAACTGCACAGACCAGGGGGCAGGAGCCACCAAGGGACACTGGGAGAAGTCAGCAAGGAAGGGAAGGGAAGGGATGGGAAAGGGAAGGGGAAGGGAAGGGAAAGGGAAAGGGAAAGGGAAAGGGAAAGGGAAAGGGAAAGGGAAAGGGAAAGGGAAAGGGAAAGAAGATCCTTTAAGAAGACAAAACCCACTGGATTTTATGTGTGAATCTCAGTGCAAATAAGAGACAAGTGGAGAGAAGGGTTTTTGGTGAATCCAGTTTGGAAGCTAGCTCTGTGATTTATTTGATGATGGCCATCACACAGGTTATGCATAACTAAGTGCATGTGTGGGTGCATGTGTGTATAAGACATAACTTTTCAGTTTGACAATCTTGATTGAAATCCTTTAGGTTTGATGAATGAGTGCATTATGCAGTGAACAGTGAAACCAGCCTTGATGAGTCACTGGCAGGATTTTCCCAACTTTCTGAAGGCATCCTCTCCCATGGGCTAAAAGTCAGAAATGTCCTCCCAGAGTGTCTGATTGAGCTCAGTTTTTGACTGTGACAAGACAAGCCCAGGTATTACTTCAAGTCTGTCAGTTCCTCCCACCTCTCCAAATCCCTCTACACCTACCCTGACACACACATGGAGGATCAAGGGATGGAAAGTGTCTCAGGGCTCATTTGAACTTGCAATGCAGCTCTTTCATGTTAATTTTCCCTTTCCTTTTCCTTCACCTCAATTCACTCTGACGCCTTGCCACAATATTGTCAGTCTCAGAGAAAACAACAAGCCAAAGCAGATGTGCTGAACACATGGTCACCAACAGGAGCAGTTCCCAAGCAAAGTTAGCATGTGAAATCATTCCAAAAGAGGGATGTCTTATCCAAAAAATAATCTACATCTGCTCCTGTTGTTTGGTGGATTGAAAAAAAAAAAACCCAAACAACTTCCATGTCTAAGTTTACAGTTTGAATTTACCCAATGCTCTTACATTGGAAGGCTTATGATTTTTTGACAGTCTGATATAATTATAATGTGTTTCTCTTTTGTTGATTAACAGATATATTTCTAGTGCTTTTTTTAATAAATGATATCATATTGCAACGGCCCCTTATGTTTTGGTGCCACAGAGGTGGTGAAGGGCAACACCATAATTCTGTAGAAATTCTAAGAATAAGAAAGAAAAATATGTGGTTTTCACTTAAAAAAAAAAAAAAAGGATACTTTACTTATAATGTGTCTTTATTAATTTCCTTTGTCCTAGAGAATTTAGGTAACTAACGTTAGACTGGGCTGTGACCTGATCCAAAGAAAATGTATGGAAGAGCAATTGGACATTTTTCTGCTGCCTCTGCTCTGTTTGGGAGAATATGAGCAAACACCTGGAGAACAAGATACATCTGGCAAGCTCTAAAGGCAAGCTCAGCCTGCCAAGGAGGGAGCACAGAGGGCCAAGCTCTGGCATGGGTCTGAAGCTGAGGAGGACACTTTCTATCCAAATCTTGACCTTCCAGCTGAAGGTTTGTACTGGAGTAGCCCATTCACTGTTCTCCCTGATAAGGGCCACCACTGCTCTGCAATATAAATAAAACAGGTAACAATAAAACAAATATCAGTTAGAGAAATGTGACAGCAAAATCCATGCCTGTGTTTGGGAGGAGGAAATTCAGACAATCAAAGCGTGAAGCCTCTGAGTCACTGAGAACTTGTCCAGCTTGAACAAACCACCCTGAGACACTTGCTCTGCTTTGATTACCCATACATTCACACTGAGCACATCCCACCTGTTAACATACACAACAAAGCACTTCCACCAAGAGCATTTGGTAAATAAATGACTTGGAAAATATTATTAAGCTCAAAACCAACATTTTACCGTGTTTGATTTGCCACCAGATGCTGTGGGATCTGAAGATACAGAGAGAATAAAAAAATGTCAAACAATGGCAATGAGAGACTGAAATACAAGAAGAAGGGGGTTTTGGTTTTGTTGTGTTTTTTTTTTTTTTTTAATAACAGTCAGAAATAAATGCAAAGCTCTTATTCTACCCTGGACTATGTCACGTACAACAAATATTGCCTTTTCATGGAAGGTAAGAGTCCCTGACAGTCCATATACCTTATGGAGGGTATTGTGTCTCATTCAAAAAGCAAATAAGATGAAATTGATATTATTTTCTGTAGTTACCCTCCATGCTGGGACATGCTGATGTACAGATTAGTGGCGAGGAGGCAGTTTCTCCTGTGAAAGGCAGGAAATAAGCCTTCAAAGAGTTTTTTTACTGAGAAGATGGATGTCAGTAAGAGCAGCTGGTGCTAATGCCAGCTAAACTTCCATCTTTTTTGCCCTTTCCCTTTCCTTGAGGAGGAGGGACTGTCAATATGAGCAAGCAGTAACATTCCTCTTAAATGCCTTCTTTCAGTCTTAGGGGCTCCTTCCTTCAACTGATAAACATTTTCAACCTCCCTTTGAGAATGACAAACATGTGATTCATGGAAAATTCAGTTTAAAATGTTAATAACCTGCCTAGGACTGTGGCTAGAAATGAGCAATGGCCATTGGAAGGATCCAGTCAGAGCTGATTGAGTCTTCCCAGATAATCCTGCTTGGGATCTTTTCACCCTAAACTGAGTTCACAGTGGGGCAAACAACCAGCCCAGAGAGAACCCTTGGACAGGCCATGGTCCAGCTGACATGCTCCAGCCTGGGGAGGGAGATTCCACTATCCAACACCTCTCCCGTTCTCCACAGGCACTCTGCCTTCTCCAGCAGGGAAGTGTTAGTGTTGGACAGCTCAGCCTTAGTATCACTGAATTCTTTCACAGTTCTTAGCCTAAATCCAGGCCCAAATTCAGCTATAGCTCTAGGCACCAGCAGCAAATGGAGCAAAATCCACCAGATAGCTTCAAACTGAAACATGTACTAAGGTGTTGTTTTATTTTAAGCTGGTATTCTGCTTTACAGGATCAAACCAGAGCACCAAAAGCTCTGCCCAGGAGCATGTGCTTCCCATCCAGCTCAGCTGGCTGCAGAGACCAACACCAGCTACTGTGCCAGTTTATTTTCTTCTGTTTCCTCTCTTCTTATTATATTTGAGCTGAAAGTTACTCCAAATCGAACCACTGACAAGGAGATGAGGCACAGTGCGTGTGTGCTAAGCAAATCTATGAAAATCAAAACCCTCGCTGGAGCCCTTGCAGGTTTCCAGGTCATGGGGTACTGCAAAAGCATCCTGGCCCCCAGCAGAGATGACACTAAGAAATAACATTTCTTCAAGTACCCAAGTTTTAAAGTTACCCAGTGACTTGGGAAGGGGACATTTTTTCCTCCCCCTTTTCCTTTCAAGCAAGTGCAGGACGAGGTTATATGACTACTTGGAATCAATGCAGGTTCTTAATGATGCATGAAATGAAATATTGCTGTCCAGTGCACAGTGAATATTCAGAGTTCTGCTCTGTGATAGATACATCCTGTGCTGCTCTGACAGGGCAGAAACGCCCCCCACAGCAGCTGCAGCTCTGCCCTGCACCCCAGCCTGGATTTTGTGTCAGATGAGTTGCCATCTTCTGCTGCTATTCTCTCTTCTCCAGGCTCATACATCTGGCAGCCAGTTAAGTTCCTTTAGCCAAGGGGTAAATAGCATTTTCCATGTTGTGATTCCTGCCTAGGGAAACAACGAAAAAAGTCATGGACCTTACAGAGTTTCTAAACAACCACATATTATCTGGGACCTCTGAAATTCTGGCCTGATTATTTGTGGATGGTAGTCCAGCTTTTTGCTCTTTTAATAATAGTGATAACATGGCTCTTTGAAGCTGGACTCAGATGAATTAAAGCACTGCTCAGTAAGGGCAAACACATCTGTAGCTCAAATACTGAGTTTCTGAAAGCTTTTCACATCAGAAAGGAGAAGCAGCACGGAGAAGATTGAGTATTTACAACTTGGTGGAGATGAATTTGGTACAAGTGAAAAAAGAATTAAATAAACAAATGAGAAGAGAAAGGTGTAGATTTTCCTTCAGCCCCATCTCCAGTGTAATTTCCTCCTCCTCTAATAGTGGACTCCAGCAGTCAGGGAAGACAAGCTTTTCAGGACCTAGCACCAAAACCAGCCCCCCCATCTGATGCAAGTTTCTGCATTCTTTTAGATTTGTTACCTGTGCATGGCCAGATGCTCTGAAACCCTGCAGTCAAATCCTAAAATGAAGGCAGGGAGTTCAGAGGGAATCCACACAAATTTCAGAAAGAGGAGTTATTGCCCTTTTGCCTGGGGTGTAACAAGGCAGGCTGGGGCAAAATCTGCCTGCACATCTTTGCCCTGATTTTGTGGGATTCAGCTGCTCGGGGCAGGCAGGCAGGACTGAGGCAGAGCTGGGAGGAAGGAGCAGGTGTGGGGCAGGCAGGGGCACAGAGCTGCTGCCTTCAGCTCTTTCCCAAAGCAGCAGGACTGCTCCATCTGATAAACCCTTTGAACAGCCGATGGTGCAGCACCTAACACAACAGGAGAACCTATTCCCGGTGCCTTTCATGTTTAATGGCACACACAGATTTCCATATTCCTCCTGCTTCTGTTGATAAATATCTGGATGTTCCTTCTCGTTGCTTTTATCCAGACACAAAGGACAGTGCAAGCTGCCTGCTGTGCCTCATCTTTTCTCCTGATCGGCTCTATTTAAAATGAAAATCCAGCCAGCAAGAGGACACCAAGGGCTGCTTGTTCAGTATTCCCTCTGTGCTTAGATGATTACACCAGGGAAGGAAAAAAGAGGGACAGTAAAACCAAACAGTAGGAAGCCAGGATCCAGCAGTAAGTGAGAAGAAACTTTTTATCCCCCAACTATTGCAGAAAGTCAGAAGAGGATCTGTTAGTGAATTGCAATTTGTTCTCTCCTGACCCTTGTCCAGGGAGGACTGTAGTTTTACTACCTCGTTTTCAAGTATTTCATCCAATCCATGCTAATTTTCCTCTCCACCCCCACCAAATCTTGTTCCTACCCACCTGACTTCAGCTTTATCTTCATCTCTTAAAGCAGCTTGAATCACCATTCCAGACCCACCAGATTTATGGTTAAAATTAAAGCTTTGGCAAGCTTCTGTCACTATGTTGCCCATTACCGTGGTACAATGTAATGTAATTAATGTTTTTATGTTTAAGGAAGAGGAGGCACATATGTTCCTCAGCTGCTGATGAACAGATTTATAGGTAACACATCTGAGTCAGTGCCCATGTTTAGATGCAAGCCTGACAGACCACTAATCACTTTCTAAAGGCTGTGCACCGCTGCCCTGCTTCCCTAGATTTGCAGGCAGGACTGTGCTGGGATGCCATAGCGAGATGATAGATTTCAGGTGACACAAGGGGAGGAAGCAAAACATCAGTAAATGTTTCAGCATATCTATCTCTTCATAAGCAGATGTTCTTGCTTAACACGTACCATTAAGCTGGAGCACACCGTGTGCCTTCTTAAAGAGAAACCCAGCCTGCTGAGGGCAGGCAGCTTGCACAGGCACCCCAGCCAGCCTCAGGAATTCAAGCCCTATTTCCAGCAAAATCCTCTGCATGGCACAGGGGAAGCTCTGCCCCATCCACAGCCACCCAAGGGGACTAAGCTTGTAACTTAGAGACACCCTCCCCATCCCCTGTTGCATTCTGGCTGCTCTCAGCTGAGGGGGACAGGGAGGGTGGCACCAGTGACGCCGGGCAGGAAGGCAGGGCACACAGGTGTGGATAACCAACCCTCCAGCTGCCTCAGGATGCTCCAGATGAGCACCAGAGCACTGCCCCATGTCACTATTGGGCATAAAATAAAGATGCTTGACTCCAGTTCAAAGGCAGAAGAAGATCAGAAGGCTTTATTTACAATTCATCCAGCCTTTTTATAACATTCTGTGCTAAAAATTCACATTATTGGTCCATAGAATTGACACCTCTCTCCATTGGTTAAGTAACAGAAAACAACACTTGGGAGAGAGGTTGTTATGAGAAAAATATTGTTTACTTTAAAATGTTATGAGAAGAAAATAGTTATTTACAGAAACTGTCCCTGAAAGAAAAACTCTCCCAAGAAATCTTCCCTTGGGAAGAAAATCAGCCACTGGCAGGCTGAAAACCTTTCAGACTCAGAAATATCAGGCCCACAGAGGGTGTTTAGCCACCACCAATTTTCACAGCATTTCTCAGACCTGCCCTGACCTGACCAAGGTGAGGCTCAGCAGTGCCCTGGGCCAGCCACTGTCACACCCCCCTCCTCACCAGGGATTGGAATGGAAAAGTTCATGGCTCAAGATGAAGAAGGGAGATCCCTTCCCAGCTGCCATCACAGGCAAAAAGTCTTTGCTTGGGGAAGATTAATCTAATTTATTGCCAAGTAAAAATAGAGCAGGATTGTGAGAAATGAAGAAAAACTAACACACACCCCCCATAGCCCCCCTCCTCAGTGAGCTCAGCTTCACTCCTGAATCCAGGAGCCCCGTGCCTCCTGCCCCCTGCCCAGCTGGGCTCTGCTCCCCATTCCAGGGCAGTGCCCTGGCCAGGCCCAGGGCTGGGACGGGCACCTGTGAGACCCACAGGTGTGAGACAAGGGTGGAGCTTCCATCTCATCTTCAGCAGCCAGTCTTCCCTTAGATTTTGGGGTTTTGTGAACTCCAACAGCAGGAGTCAGTAACATGGGACTTCCTTTCCCTTCCAGCTCTGTTCCTAGGGGACAGGGATGGATAAAAGGGGAAGATTCAAGGCCCCAGCCCACTGTCCTGGACATCAGAGAAAGGAATTCCTCTTCTTTTGAAAAGTGCAAGACTAAGCTCTCCTTTAGGGATTTAATTAGCCTGAAAAATGCAAGTTTTCTCCTATACTTATAGCTGGGGGCTGCTTATGCATTTTGGTGAGTCATGCTCTACTTCCAAGCACAGGCTCTCCTTCAGAGCCCACTGTATTCAATCTACTGACTACTGACTTAATGGCATTAAGAAAAAAATAATGCAGTTGAAGAAAATCTTTGCAGAGAGCAGATGTTTTAACCTATACTAAAGCCCATTCTGGGCACTCTCATTCAGAATTAAAGTGGTTCTAATTCAAGTTAGTGTTTGAGTTAAATCTAAATTAAATTTGAATTTAAATCATTAAATCTGCGCAGGGATTTAATGCAGTTTACATAATCAATTTTAGGTTCATACCCTTCATTAATTTGGATGACTATCATCCAGTCTTTGCTTACTTAAAAATAGTTCTAATGCATTTATTAGTATTATACTCCTCAAACTGGGTTATTCCTGAAGAAACAGGGGGTTTGAGCTCTCTTTGAAGTTTCACAAAATGAGAGTATCTTGCTGAAGAAAGTCATTTTGTTCTCACGCATATTAAGGGCAGGGAGGGCTTTTAATTCCACTTAAAGAGCCTCTGTGTTGTCACAGCCAGTAAAGCAGGCACAAGGAGCAGGGCTCTTCCCTCATTAGCAGCAGCAGCAGAGCCCAGGGTGTGCTGCACCCACGGGGGACAGCCCAGCCCAGGGAGCAAACACAGCAGAGTGCAGCAGGGTGGGCAACAGCACATCTGCCACCCCCTGCAGCAGCCCCAGACCAGAATGAGGGGGTGTGGGCACTGGGGATCCCCTTTGCCACAGTTTGTGGTGCATTTGTGTTGTGATTTTACCAGCAGCAAAGAACCACCCTGCCCCTCCCTGTCTGCCCCAGCAGCAGGACTGGGCAGAGAAAGGGAGCAGTAAAAATGAAAAAGCTCATGGGTTGAGATAAAGAAGGTAAATCAAATGCCACTTGTGCAAGCAAAGTGAAACAAGGAATTTGTTCCCCGTTTCAGATGGGCAGGTAGAAGTTCAGCCATCCCAGGAAAGTGGGGCTCTGTCTCAGGTTTGGAAGGACAAACTGCATCCCCCTGAATGTTCCCCCTTCCCCCTCTTCCTCCCCAGCTTTGTACCCTGAGCATGATGCCACGTACTCTGGAATTATCCCTGGCCATCCTGAGTGCCCCCCAAGTTCTTGTGCACCCTCAGCCTCCCCACTGGGCTGGGGTGAGAAGCAGAAAAGATCTCGATGCTGTGTAAGCACTGCTCAGCAGCAACACAAACATCTCTACAGGATCAATTCTGCTTTCAGGCAGATCCAAAACACAGCCCACCACCAGCTTCTGTGAAGAAAACTGACTCTACCCCAGGCAAAGCCAGCACGTTCTGGAAAATTCAGCCATAGTGTAGAGACCCTACTTTTTCCCCTCCTCCATGAAGTGCCAGCCATTTGTGATTAGACTCCCACCTGTCACCAGATTTCAGAGGAATGCAGAGTGGATTCACTTTACAGTATCAGAACCAGCTGCTCACAAAAATAGCTTTTGCTCTCCCAAGGTCTGGTAATCATTTCAGGAGACAAGCAGAGAAGAGGATATCTCAGCTGACACCGGAGAGCACAAATGTTGACACAAATATGAATCTGAATTTTCTGACAGAAGTTGATTGTGTTGCTTTAGAAGGTTTAACAGACATGCCACTCAGCCGACAAGGCCCTGTTTAATGCTTCACTTTAAGTATTTGTATGATCTTTGGGGTTGTCAGCTCTGGGAATTGCATGCTTTGAGAGCTGTTGCAGCAATCTCCTGTGTGCTACACCTGTTAGAGCACAATGCCTGCTTCCTTCTCTGGGCTGCTGCCAATCTGGAATCCAGTGGCACCCACGTGCAGGAGTGCTGCTGAATCTTTCCCATGCTTTCCCTGCTTTATAGCAGCTAGTTTTCACTGAGGCCAAGTGCCCATGACACCAGCCAGGTGTGTGCAAGTGCAGCAGGTCACAGAGGATGTGCCTCTGCCTCCAGAACTTCAGCTCAGATTGCTCATGCCTCAGGGCCATCACTAGAAATCCATTGACCTGGTCTGTGTTGCTTGTTTCAGTTGATTGGGCAAATGTAGTTTCAAACAGTCCAGTCAACATTGGAATGTTTCAATACAGTGGGTTTTGTCCTGCCATAATTTTTTTTTTCTTGAATTCACAGGTAGTCCCCTCAAATTAGAATTTGGGGCAGCTAGAACATTTGGATGAAGGCTGAACTGCTCCTAGGAGAACTGAACTGCTCTGTTATACTTGCAAGCTGCATTTGTATATTGCTTGCTTCTGGGGATCTGAAATTTCATGGGAATGCACTGAAAATTATTAAAAATTAAACTTTGTATCTGCTCTATGTGTTCAGCATTAATGTTGTCTCTCATTGTCTTCTAATAGCGATAATTAGGTGTTGCATTACTCTTGGGTATGTCTTGTAGCACCCCTGGGAGGGCTCTTATGCACAAGATAAATACTAAATACTAAATACTGTATACATGAAACTAAACTTTGTTGAGATAAAGCCTCTGTTGGTTTCATTTTTATAATGCTCACTTTCAACTTCTTCTTCCAGACCCACAAGACTCTCTTAGAATTTTTCTTTATCAGCTGTTTCTTATTCCTTCTACATCCTGTTTATCTCAGGCCTCTCACTCTGCACCAGTGTCATCCTCACCACGGAATGAGAAGCAAACTCTACTCACAGTAAATACGGCAGCATTTTTTTAAGTGCCAAACAGTGAGAGCTGTGAAGAGTGATTTGGGGACATCTCTGTATGGACAAGCATCTTCTACTGCAGTCCTCGTGGTCAGCAGTGCTCTTCACTGGGGACAAAAGATGGAAATTTGGCTGTATGTAATAATAATAATTACAATGATGTTGATGATGATAAAAATAAAAATAAAAATAAAAGAAGAAGGTAGGCCAATAGTGATGGGTATCTGCACATTGTCAGCATTTCTGGACACCTAGAGATTTTCTTAGCCTAACTTCTGGCTTCCAGTTCAAAATTCCTGGCTGTCACATGGCAATCTGGATTCCTCACATGTACCCACAAAGGCACAGTGTCATAAAATGCTCCACACTGAGTGTTCAGTTCTTCTGCCAGGAGTGGTGGACACGGGGAAGCCAAGTAGATGGTTAATGTTTAGTGAAGCTGGGAGAAATGCTCTAAGAATACTGCTGTCATACGTGCCTATTTTAGAAAAATTTTGCTACAATTCCTGGATATTTTAAAATGGGTCATGTATTCCCACTTTTAGGGTTTACAATACTCTAGACAAAACCAGGTGCAGCAGTCAGGTACAATAAAAAGGCACCCTGGAGCTCCAGGAAAGCATCCATCTGATCTGAAGGTCTTGACTACAGGGATACAAATCTAACCTTCAACAATAGAAAAAATGGAGAAAGTGATGATAAAAATAAAGCTGCAGCTATAATTGTCTGAGGTGACTTGTAAAAGTGGGCCTTGAGCATCCAAAACCCTTGTGATAAAGCACATGGGGTGCTGGGTGCTATTTATTTTGCATTATTACTGCAGCTATTGTTATAACATGGAAGTCTGGAGCTGAGTGACCACCTGCTGTTCCTGTTGATGCTCAATTTGCAAACAGTCAAGTACCATTTGGTTTGTGCCAGCTTGCTGCATTGCTTCAGCCATAAAAGATATTGTGTAACCTAACAGCAGCTTTTTAACTAAAAATAGGTGCTCTGCTTATATCCAGTAGAAAACTGGTATTTAATGATTACAATACAATGCATTCAGATTATTTCAGCTGCTTCAAGCTGTAAGAACAGCTTTTTTAGCTGCAACAAATGGGGCAAACCTCCTTAAAGAAAAATTTAGTAACAGCAGCAAACGGAGAGACAAGACAATTGGCCAAATTTACTGCTGCCATAGCACTGCAAAAAGGCTGCCTGCGTGACCTTGGGCAAGCCTTCACATGTGGCTTTAGAAAGGTTAAGGATTTAAAACTCCTCCTGAAGTTACTAGCAGGCCCTGGGGTCTAAGCACCTATGAAAAGCAGAGCCTTTAATCCTCAGCATTTGTCATTCTGATACCACGGAAGGCTAAAAGGGATCTTCTGCTTTGCCCTCAGAGAGCCAGACCAGGGCCCTGCTTACAGGGTCCAGCCTGAATTCCAGGGGTTTTATTTTCCTTATTATGATGGATCAGCTGTCCAGAAAGAGGTCAGGGAGTGCAGTTACCTGAGAAAGGAAGTGTGAACTGCTGTTTACAGGGAGGAGCTGCCAGTCAGAGCTCCTGGGAGCTGCTGTTATATCACATTATGGCTTTGGGCAAGAGGCTTTACCTCTGTCTTTCATCCAGCCCACCTGCAACCCTTCCAGCCCCCGGGTGAGGTGATACTTCATTGTTATTTATAAAATGCTCAGGAGATTTAACCACCCCAAAATTAAACCCACAATCATTTGCAGTGAAGGTGCAGAAGCGGGGATCTGTGTCAGGGCAGGCAGAAAAGCTGTTCAGTCAGGTTCCTGTGGCCACTGCCTGGGCACAGAACGTGTTAAACTGCAGCAGCACAGAATTCCCTTATCCATTTACAGCCTCATTGTGTGGTGAAAGGAAAGGCAAACTCTGCCACCATTTTGCTGATGTCAAGGATTTCATACACATAATAAATTACATGTGAACGTTGTTGCCATGCATCCATCCCAGAATTCAGCCCCTGGGGGCTCAATCGCGCTGTCCTCCTGAAGCTGGGAGTATCAAAGCACTGAAACCAGGAGCTAAACCTTGGTGTATCTCATCAGGGCAGGCTATGAAGAGCACGAAAGGGGAGTGAAGGAATGTGGCCGTGGCTCCCCACCTGACCGGGGAGAAGGTTCCTGACCTCATCATCTCCTGTAATGCACACGGGGCGGGTGGGGAGTGCGGCACAGCCCTGAGCCACGGGAGCCCCACGAACGACATACAGCACAGCACATGCAACTTTCATAAAGATTTCTGCGTGGGCAGTTTTTGGTTTTGATGAGAGGGAGGGAGGGAGGGAGGGAGGGAGGAGGCTGCGTGCCCAGCCAGGAAATCGGGGCTGGCAGCACCAAGCCTTTTCTCACAGCACCCTCGTGTGCTCTCTGCAGAAAATGCTTTGTGTCATTGGGGGACTCCTGTGTCTTTCAGCAGCGCAGGAACTTGTTGAAAAAACTAATTTAAATTAAATAGGACAGCCAGTACATATTAATTAAGTATCAATTGATTCTTAAAAGAGTACTTATTGAGGGTTCTCAAGTTGGGAAGGGATAAATCTGGTTGTCATGTAATTAATTCAGAATGACACAGGCAACAAATGCGTATTACATATTTTTCCTCTGAATATTAACTTGTAAAGAATGTTTACATATTCAATTAACATTTAACAAGATAACCTTATACCACATTAATTAGCTATCTGCTAATTAAAAATGTACCAAAATTAATATAGACATTAGAGTCAAGTCAACTGTATAACTGCTTATGCATAAGGGGAAATCAACATGAAATATCTAGAAAGGTTCTTTGAGAGAAAACATGTGAGAATCTAGATCTATTATGTCCCTGCCAATGACTCTGGGAACCAGAATCTGGACAAAGCAAACAAGGAGTGGTGGAGTTTATTTTGCCTTTTGTACATAATTAATGAAGTCCTTCCTGGCCACACCCCATCCCAGTGCTTTTGGGTCCAGGTTTTGAAGGTTTGTGAAATTAGATTGGATGTTTCTCTTTGGTTTTGGAGGATCAAAACCTGGGGATTTTGAGAGATATACAAAAGAGAGATAAGCAATAGTAAACAAGAAGCTCAACAATGGCTTGACCCCTTCAGAATATGCCAGCTGCACACATCTGCCCAGCCCTGTGTTTGCAGAAAAGGATCCTCCACGCAGGCTGCAATAAACCAAATGCTCAGTGAACAATAAAAGGAAAATGAGTGGATGTCACCGTGTTTTAAAGGACAGAAACAGTTCTTACCCATTAAAATAAGACATTGGATTACACTTGTGTTTGTGCCTATTGCAATGATTTTAGCATCTGATCGTGTGTTTTGGCACCTGTGAAGAATTACAGGAGGTCATTCTCTGAGGCATTCTGCCTTGCCTTTACCAGTAATTGCAACTAACTGGAAAATCAAGCCTGTTTCGATTCTAAAATGGGCTGTGGTATTCTGAAACATTGTAAATTGGCCTATTTTTAAATTAATTAACTCTGACAAGCAAAGCAGAACTACAAAAATAAAAAATCACCTCTCTTGCTCATAACAGACCTCCTGCTTTCAAAGGCCCACACAGCAGCAGAGCAGCTTCCAGCCAGCACACAGATGGGAATAGTTGCCTGTGTGGATATTTCAGTGTGCCAGAAACCTTTGAAAAATGTCTAAAACTCATCAGTTTAGCAGTCAGTTGCATGGGGTTTATTTCTGGGTGTGTATCTGCACACGTGCATGTGTACTAACACCTACATGATCTTTTGGCATGGTCACCCTTTCCAAACTGTAGCACTGATTAAAGTGCTTTGAGATACAACTGGTCTCTGTTAATGCAATTTTTGAGCCATTTACATTCAGGCATTCCTATATTCAGCCTTCATCTGAGTTTAATCGTAATATGGATATAATTTAATCCCTTTTGCAATAGTTTTAAGACCTGTGTAGTTCAAAACCTGATAAATTATAACAGAAGTGAAGAAGAGCAAATGCGAAACAAAGGGAGAATTAGGATTTCATCAGGAAAGAATAAGAACAATTAAACACAGGCGTAGCAGGGAAAAGGAGTGGGGAAAGATGCCACAGAAAGTGAAAGCAACCAGGATGAGAACAGGACAGGAGGTGGAAGATGTGTGCAAAAATAATGGGAAAAGCTGAAAATAGAAAGTGATTCTGCAGAGTTTGAGTGATCAGCAGAAAGACAAGGAGGACATGGGAGGGAAAGACAGATGTCATGTTCCTGTAATGGAACTGACTGTGCTAATACCCCTGTGAGGCCTCTCAGCACGCCCCTTGTAAGTGAGATGTTTTCAGGAGCCTGAGACGATTCAGACAGAGCTGACAGCCTCCGTGGTCAGAAAAACACCCTGGGTACAGTCTGTGGCCCCTCTCTGCTGCCTGCTGCTCCCCAAATCTTCCAGGAAAGCACAGTCCTCCTCAAAAGCCTTTCCTGAGCTATGGGGACCTGGGAAGAAGTCTGAGGATTCCCAGCACACGTGCACTGCTGAAGAAGCCCCCCAGACATTCCACTGCCATATTTTCAGCTGTGTTAATAAGCCAGTGACCAGCTCAGTTCCAGCTCAGTGAAGTCCAAGCAGCTGGGTTAAACAGCAGTGTCAGGCTGGAGAGATGTAACCAGATGTTGTAAAGTTACAGAGCAGTGCTGAGCCCAGAGAGTGAACAAAGGCTGCTAGTCAGGAGCTCTGAAAAGGAAGAGATTAATGCTGGCACTTGGAAGGACTTGAATAACAGAAGCATCATTCTCCAGGGAATTGCAGGGACCAGCAGGCTTAGCTGGGCTTAGAGCAGCACCAACATTTCTGCAGGGCCAAGCATCATCTGCTTGTTTCCTAACAGCAGAGCAAAATCACTTGAAAGAACATAAAGAGCTAAACCACAAACTGAAATTAGAAACAGACCCCATATGAAACCATGGCAGTACAGCAAGTATGAGGAAGAAGCAAAAGCTCAGTGATTCCAACCAACAGCAGACAAAAGTGCTTTCATAAATGGTGAAGGTATGATTTGGGAAATCCCATCCTGAAGGCAGTTTGGAAAGGACATCCTTGCCAGGGTTCCACTATGGTTTGTGTGGCTGGCTGAGGCAATATGGCAGTGGGCATTCTAGACCTCTAGCCAGGAGAAAACAAATTTTCACTTTTCTAATTGAGGAAGAGGAAAATATACAAAGTAGGCCTTGGCCTTTCCCTTGAGGAGCTGCTAAATCCTGATTATACATTTGTGAGTACTGCATATATTATATCAATGATATTGATATTATTGTATCAATACAGTTTGTGACTGTTACCTAGGACTGCTAGGTATATAGGACATAGGATATAGGATATAGGATATAGGATATAGGATATCTCATCCTATATAGGATGAGATTCTAGAGCTCAAAACTCCAAGAGTAAAATCATTTTATTGACAAGAAAGATGCAGATAAATAGCTTAATCTGAGGTCTCTTCAGGTTTTAGAAGGTTCTACCATCTTCTTGTAAGACCAGTTTTGTCCTTCACCAAACACAGTGCAAAATTCAGCTTTCACCTGGGTGGCAGCCTTCTCATGGACCTTTCAAAGGATGCAGTAGTTCAGTGGTCAGTAATGTAGGAATTCATCTAGCAGATCTTGCCTTTCTAAAAGACTGCTTCAGAACCATGGAACTCAGTATGTTCTCCTTTGTGGGCTTAAGCACCTATTTGGAAAACAGCAAGGAAGCAACAGGCATCTACAGTGCTGAATTCTGTTCCCAGGTCTAGGAGAGGAATACTGATTTACATGTGAAAGAAACTGTCGTGTAATTGGGCATGGATACTGCAGTGGGGGAGCATGTGAGCTTTTGGAGGGTTGCTAAAGGTTTTGTTACAACTGAGCCTGGTCTGAGAATTGTGATCGCCTCAAAAATCTTCAGTGTTCTTTACAGCCTCTGAATTAAATTATTTCTATTTTCCTTGGGGTGTTCTTGTTCTGTGTATTTCAGTGTGAAACATGACCCTGGAATTTTTGGGTGTGTTATTATTCCAATAATTTCAGGCAGTGAACTGAGGCAACAAGATCATTTACCAGTCTTTTTTTTGTCTTAACACATGCTGCTTATTTGAGTTTCTTGGTCTCTCTGGATGCCACTTCCCCCCTCTGAAGAAAAGAAATAATGATAGCTACTTACAGATGAGTCATCAAGAATAGTTATGCTCATGTTTGTAAAATTCTTTACAGACACTGAGTGTTTTGGCTTATAAAGCCCTTTCCTATTATTAGATGTTCTGCTATCTTTTTTTCCAGAAATATACATGAACATTTTAAAACAAAGCGGGCGAGCTGCTACTCATTTTTAAAACATAATGTATGTACATAATCTCTAGATTCCTCACTTCTCAGCTGATCTATCCACTTTCTTATACTCCAAGCAATCCCAAAAATGGCACAATGAGGGATTTTCAATTGTATCTTTACTCGAGGGGAAATTTTAAATGAGAATGTCCCTGGAAAGGGGGCGAGAAGTAGAGTGGAAAGACAGACAAATAATAGCATTTTTCAGTCCTAACACACCAGCAGCTGTTACCTATCAGGTGTTTTTAAACATGGAATACCTGGGAGGAGCAGGCTGCTGGGGATTTGGAAAGTGTCATTACTGCTTTTATGCAAAACTGTGTAAACGGAAGCAATCGAATATTTCAGGTTAAATTATGCATGTTCCAGTGTTTTCCCCCAGAACTTACGGTAGGTCTGTGGTCTCTTACACCTCAGCACAGGGCAGGAGGACTCCTATGTGGAAGCATGATAGCTGTGGTCCCAGAGGAGACGACAGTCATTTGCTATTTATTGTTACAGACGCTGCATCACCACGGGGATTTAAGGACATTTAGCACAACACTTGCACTCCATAATGGAGTGAAGATGCCCTTTTGCAAACACATCTTCCCCTCTCAGCTCTGCCTGGAGCACTGAAACTTTCAGGCGTTTCCTGACCCACGAGTGCTGACACCTGTTCCAGGGGAGCAGGTAATTCCAGAGACCTGTCATTTCCTTCTCCAGCTGCCATCTCACCTCCCAGGCTCCTAAGGGCCCTGTCACCTTCATCACCGCTTGCTCTCTGATGGAAACCACAGGTGAAGAACCAGACAGGTTCCAGACTTGCCCACAGCAGAATTCTTTCACTTTATTCCCTGGGAAAAGGATGGGGGGAAAGTGGGGAGACAAGGGTGAAAATGCAGATGTGCTGTAATAGCTACACCAAAAGCAAGTGAGCATGAATAACTCTCCTGTTGGATTTTCTTCCTCATTAATTCCTTTCTCCATGTGGAGTTCAGGTATACTCACACTCCAGGCAAGAATCACGGTGTCATAAGGATTGGGCTGAATTAAATGCTTGACTTTGCAAGGCTGAGAAATGGATTTTCATTCAAGGACCTCCAAACCTACATATGCCACTTCTATTCAGGCCAACAACAGCAAAACTCTGATTTACCTTTGTGGAGCCTGAATTCCCATTTATTTATCAGATTTTCAGGTGCTTACTTTGCATTAAAACATTTCTTCCATTGAGGTATCTCCATGGAAACAAAAAACAAATTCCAGAAGCCAGTGCTAGAATGGTGCTGGCCAGAACTTTCCATATACATCCATTAAATATTTGGCAAATATGGCTGTGCTGATGATGTTAAACCTTTTTGTGAAATCTAGGCATCAATAATAATTCATTACCTCTAAATTAGGACTTAATCTAATGTACAGATTTTGGGACAGTTACATGCCTCTGAGAAGATAAAATTAGATTTTGTAGAGATGCAGGTCAGTGAGATGAAGAATTCACTCAAATTTTGCAGAGTGGTGCTTGGCCTGGCTAGAAGTTACATTAATCATTTTTCAGGTTCACCATTTTGGCATCAGAACTCAAATATTTTACTTTGATCAGATCCAGCATTCCATGAAGGATTCTGCAGACACAGCAAACTTCACCCAGTTGCTATTCAAAATAATGTTCAGCTCAGGTCTGCTCAAGATTCAGACCTCAGCCCCAAGCAATGATTTGTGCTGGGAGCTGAATACTGCTTTCAGGGTGTAACCTTACAGCAGGAAAAGCTAAGGTAGAGAATGATACCCTTCTCTGAATGTCACTCTAAATAATTTTTTTTCCTGCTGTTACATAAAAAAAATTATAAAATAAAATGGCCCATTCTGGAGAACAGTTTGTCTAATTTAACAAAAACTGTAAGAAAATGCTCCCACCCCAGGACTATGTGAATTTGCTGAAATTACACCATGTTCATGAATAACTTGTTAGACTCCTGTTACCTTCAATGGTCTTTGGATCTGATGCTAAGTGAGGCAGCATAAACAGATCAGTATTTGGAGGAAGGTTTAACTGTGCACCATCAATTTCATAGCACCTTTAAACCAATATTTACAATAGCTAGCATCAAGTGGTTCACTACTTAAAAGGCACCCAAACACACTATTGACAAACCTGCAATTTGCCTTCCATTTCCAAACTCCGGATGGGTATTTTTGGCACCCCTCCCCACCCCCCTTTTCTTTTTAAATATATATTGACACTTAATTTTTTCAGCATAGAATATATATTGACAAAGCCATCAAGACAGCAAACACATTAAACATAAAACAACAAGAAAAAGCCCTAAATAACACAAACCTGGACCTACAAGCATGCATACAGAAGAGCTTAAGGTGACCGGATCTGCAAAGAGACTCTTGAGTTTCCACTTGGGCTTTTATAGCAAACAAAACAAAAATAAATGTTGCAATTATACAGATAGCAATAGTTTATGGTGTCAGGTAAAGACCAGACTTGGCTCCTCTGGCTCCAGCCATCCAGGAGGTTGTTAGTCACACAAAGAACTTGAAGCTGTTCAGGGCTGCCTTGCTAAAAACTTCACCAGCAAAGCCTCTGCTGGTGATTCTAGTCCCATAAAATCAGGTATTGCTGGTTTAAGTGCTAATTCTCAGCTCGGCCAATGGACAAGGCAAAGCACAGCTCTTCCCTGGCCCGGGATGGACCTGCAGTCAGTCAGGCTCAGGAGCCAGAGGGCATCAGGACTTGATTATGCAGCATCTGTGGCTCCCCAAGGCCACACTTCTTCTGCCAAGGCTTTTGCCTGAGAGGAGAATCTGGCCCGTGGTTTTTGTCAGATTTCTTTCATCTGTTATTTGTGGGAAAGAAAACAGCTGCAGGCCAAGAGCACTCGGGGCAGTGCAGCAGCAGGGATCCCCCCGATGCTGCGTGAGGGGAGAGCAGCACATCTGCCAGGACACCTCCCTGGGCAGCACAGGAGGAGCACACCACAGCAGAACAAAACCTGCAGGCAGAGGTAAAGCCATTTCCTCACAATGCCTGCAGAAGGATGGACATTTTCCATCCTCTGGACTTTGATTCACTTCTGTGCCTTTTCAGTCCTTCACTCAGCTCGGCAATCTTGAGGCAACCCTTTTGATTGCCCAGCC
This sequence comes from Cettia cetti, assembly GCA_013401135.1. NCBI lineage: Eukaryota > Metazoa > Chordata > Aves > Passeriformes > Sylviidae > Cettia > Cettia cetti. The sequence continues at coordinate 26,313 of VZUI01041320.1, read as the reverse complement.
GTGCGAGTCTTCTCCTTTACAGATCATCCCTGTCTCAGCAGGATGCAGTGTTACAGCCCAGCCACTTGCTTCAGGAAAGGGTTTCCTTCCCTCTGGCAGTATGATCTCCTCTCATGTTTGGATGGATCTGGGCTTATGAAATAAACATTGGTTTCGTAACCTCAGAAACAAAACTCCTTGTTCTGCATGAGGAATTCTGGTCTGGTTTTAGGCCTCTCAAAGGATTAAGATTATGGCTGGAGGTTGCAGGATATTTTCTTTTTGGAATTTTCTTCATTTCTGTGGCACAGGATCTACAGGTTCAGCATGCAGAGGCTCAGCTTCTTCATACAGCCAGAGAGGTGCAGGAATTTCTGTGTCAGTGCAGGCATTCCCAGGATGAGAATTGCCAGGCTCAACATTGCAAAGTTGGCATCTGAGTGGGGCCCAAGGGAAGGAGAGCAGAATGCTTTTCTCAGATTTTATCTCTTCTGCAGGCTGGAGATGCGGGAAAGCATCTGTGAAATAACTGTAATCATCACAAATCAGGGCAGCAATATCAGGAAAAGCGCAGTGGCATGGGAGCCATCCTGTACCACACAAACCTGGCAGGAACACAGCCACTCCAAACTGCAATGTGTCCCTCAGCTGGGTGGCTGGAGCTGGAGTTAGATGAGTAAACCTGGCTTGAGAATGCACACACAGCACCTCGGTGTCACCTGCAGATGAAGGGTGCCTTCCTCCTCCTGATCCAGGCCCATGGACTGCCAGGCACGAGATGAATTGCCCTGCAGAGTCCAGTCAGGCTGCAGCAGGATGATCTGCTCAGTGCAGCAGTCACTGCAGGGTTGGAAGCACAGCATGAACACCCATGGATGGGGTACTATGGTTTTTAGAGTGTTGAGTGCCACAGAAGATCTGTACTTGATAAATAATTTTCAGACAATGTGGGAATTGCTGAAAACTTGGGGGAAAGCTGTGAAGAACTGGAAATATGTCTGTACTTTTAGTGGCAGGTACTGGAAGGGGGTGCTCAGTGCTACACAGCTTATGTGACCTGACAGAGATGATGACAAAGCTTTCTTGGAGTGTTGTGTTTCTAGAAAAACCCTTCAACCTTCTGGCTCTACAGTTATGCCAAACTTGCAAGGTCTTTATTTCTAAAATCACAACATAGCACTCCAAAATCTCCCCTTTTCCTGAAAGGAATAAGCACTCCAAATCTAAGAAGAACATAATGTTGCTCTTGCAGTTGTATCCAAGCACCTTTTGCCTTTGATCTCAGCCCCCACAGTAACACCATGAGCAGGGCACAGTGTCATTGCTGCAGGGCTTGGGCACCAAGAGTTCAGTGCCCTGTCCCATTTCCCTTGGAGAGCTGGCAATTCCCACAGGATCTCTGATCCCTGCTAGTGAGCACTCTTTTTTTATACCTTTAAGGAAAAAAAGGTGGATGGGTTTTTCCTGCACAGGCAAAGGGAAAAGGGAAAGAGCAATATGTATGGACGGCCTCTGGTCTGGGGGGAAGAAAACGCCCCTTGGCTTCATCCCTCGGTGTGTAGCACATTTTCTTCCCTTTCCTGACAAGGCGAACAGACTGCCAGTCCTGCTGGCTGCTCCCAGGAGCGAGGCTCTTGCGTGGAACAACAGTGACGTGCAGTGGCTGCTCGGGCAAAGCACAGCAGCTGCGATCCATCACCGGGGCTGCTTCTCCGCGGAAAATTACATTCACACACAACAGCTCCCACCAAGCCGGGCTCCCCACGCCGTGATAACAGCTCACAAATGAGTTTGGTGAAATGCCAAGTTATGATTATGCGTGTTGCAAACCCCATTTCAAGCACTAATTTATACTCCATGCTTCTCTCTCATGTAACAGTGCTATTTAGAGGGTAATCACGTTTTAACCTAATTTCCAAATTAGTAGAAAATATTTGTATTGACTTGCAGTGTACGTATGGGTTGCAGCTGACAGGGGAGGCTGAAGTCTCCACATAAAATGAAAGAAATTCTGATTGAAATTATTCAATCTTTAAATAACCTGGGGGGTTAGTAAAGTCAGTTATTCAGCTTGAGGCAGCTGAGTAGGAACAATGCCATTAGAGGCAGTGAAGCACAGAAACGGATTCTGTTAGTCCTGTGTCAAAAAGATAGTAGCTGAGCAAGATTTTGGGGTTGCACTTGTCATTTTGAAGAGACATGCTGTTTTCTAAGAGTCTTTAGTGTTTTAATGCTTGTCATGCCACCTAGATTCCAAAGGAATCTGCAGTTACAAGGGGATTTACTGTGTGAGAGGTTTGCTCTCCATGGGGTTATATTCTGGGCTCCTTGGGGCACTGCTCCCCCAGGCAAACCCACAACGACAGGGTTAATCACAGGCTGAGCTGGTCTTTGAAAAGACTTAGGACTTCCTGTATCCAGTGCAATTCTCTTTCCAAATGGGTGAGCAAACGGTTCATCAGGCTTTTGGAGATAAAATGGCAGAGGCAGCTTTAGAAGGAGTGGGTGTGGGAGTTACTACTCCAATAAAGAATGTAGAATTGCTCAGGGAAGGATTGATGAGCTCTGCATGGTGTGTAGGAAGAGGCCCTTGAAGTTAGAGAGGGCAGTTTGAATTATAAGACAAATAGCCCAGTTGTTATGGTGACAGAGGGTCCTCATGCACTGCTATCATTGCCAAGGAGGAGTGAAAGGACTTTCTGGTGAACAGGAAAGCAGGAAAGTGAGCCCCAGAATTTCTGAAGGACAGATCTGTGCCCAGGAGAGGTTTGGAAGCAGGAGAGTGGTTTTCCTACAGGATAGCTGTATGGGGAGTGGGCTTTTTTCTCATTTATATTGCTGATGTTCCTGCCTAGCCACACAGAGACCCCTGAGGGGGAATAACAAACCCTGTTTTCAGGGAAGCCAGCCCAGCAGAGCTCCCTGCACAGACTTACAGCCCTATGTCTCTGCACACTAAAGTGACAAGCAAGTGGTCACTAAACTAGGACCCTAAAGACACTTCACTGTCCCCTTTTGTCAGTCAGTGCATCCAGCAAAGGTGTGGGTCAGCTGTTTTAGTAGCTGCACCTTCCCCTGCCAGGTTCATCCCCGGCGAGGCAGAGCAGCCAGGCAGAGCAGTGCTCCCAGGGTGTGATCAGCATGGTGGAGTTCCTCTGCAGCTGCTGGCAGCTGTTAGAGCAGTGGTGCCTCAGGACAGCCAGCTCTGCACCAAACCCTCCCTGCCGCGGCTGCTGGGCGCCTCCAAGGGCCCCAGGGGGTCTGGGGCATGCATGTGGGCAGGGTGATCAAAGGAAGGACCTGCCCCTGTCCAGCACAAGGAAACTGCCAGCAGCAAGTGCTGTCACCTGGGTGTTTGCATACATTCTGGTAGGCACCTCAACAGTGAAAGCTGGGTTTGAATCAAAAAGACAAGGTTGGGAATGTCATGATTTCCATTGGCTGAGAAAGCCCGTTATTTCTTCTTTTGTTTTCATTAAATACTGCCTTATTCCTGAGTTCTGAAAAATAAATGTTTACACTTTTTCACTGCACACTGTATTAAATAGGTGCCTTATCTGTCTGATCACTGAAGGAAATAGACCTGGGCTTCTCAGCAACTTATGTAGAACTTCTCCATTTTTTCCAGAAGTGCCTTGGAACTAATAAAGGTCTTGTCATCTATGAATTTTGCCACAGATAAGGAGGTGCAGCTGCCAAGTCTGCTGGCTACAGCTGTTGCCATGCCTGAAGGTACCGTTCATAAAAACAGAAAAACAGACAACTCAAAAGAATTGTTATTGCAAGTCCTAAAAAGTTTTTTCCATCTATGGATATTGCTTGACAGTTATAAAATTCTTTTTTATGGTGGGTGTTTTTGTTTGGCTTTTTGGTGGGGTTTTTTTTTGCATAATTAAATGTTTCACTGTATAATACTAGTCAAGTGGGAACTGTGGCAATAAATGGTTTATGATGCCAAAGGATTTTCACAGCACTGATGCAGTCAGTTCCAAAAGGCTGTGAAAACAGAGACTCCTCCACACTGCAATTTAGTTCAGCCTCTCTGTATGCTACAGGCATTACATAGAACATTAGCTTATAAATATTTGAGAAGGGCAGGTTGGATGGAGAAATATGTTGGCCCCATCAGCAGCCAGATGTGTTGTCCAGAAGCACAAGCCATTAGCAAATGCTCTTCAGCTATTGGCACAGAGATTCCTTCCAACACCTAGGGAGCATTACACTGAGAGGATCCCAGCCTTCCATGACAAGTGCTTGCTTTGTCCTTGGCAAAAATGAAAATGGTTAAAATTATGAGCCAAAAGCTCTTCAGGGAGCTGCCTCCCATCCCTCCAACCCCAACCAAGGTGTCTTTCAGCTGCCTTTGAGATGAGGCAAACAAGCAGATTACTGCCAGCACTAAAGTGCTACTTTTTAATACTTCACTGCTCATCAGCTCTGGTCTGCTGCAAATAAAATATTAAACCAAACAGCTTAAACCATTGTGTGAACAGGACCAGGCTGGAGAGATGCTGTGCTGAATGAATGCATTTTAACATCCAAGAGTGATGGGAGGTGACTCAGGAGCGTAAATACATTCAATTGTGACAGCTTGGCTGAAAAGCAGTAACTCATTAACTGGTGAAAACTTACCTTCCTAAAGTCCCACATCCCTTTCTTTCTGGCAGTTTTACAAGTACTAACTTTAGTGCCTGGTCCTCAATGTTGATGGAACCTGAAAGGTTCCTTTAAGATCACAAGGATGGGTTTCCTTTGCCAGGAGGCTGAGAAACCTGGTCACTCAGAGGAAGAGATTTCAATCTCACAATGCCACTTCAGTTACAGTGGGGTATGGCACTGCTTCCCCCTTCCTTTCCCTCTAATACCTGCAGATTCTAAACCAACTGCTGTTCATCTGCCTGGGCACCACAGCCCAGGGGTGAAGGAATTATCCCCAAACACTGCTTGTCCAACATGGAAGTCTAGTGAGGCAATGCTGCACCACAGCTAAGAATATTATTTTTCAGGAGATGCTCTACCCTGGTCATTGGCCTTGGGAGAATTACAGCTGTGTTTGAAGAGTCTGTGCAGAGATATATTCATGCTCTGGAGTGGATAATGCTGCCACCATTACTAGGAAAGGAACACTGAATCTCATAAATGTGAGAGGTTAGATTTTGTCTCTCCTGCTTTGACAGTTGTTGCATGGTTTCAGAATTCAGTAATGTTGGGGTGTTGCTCAGCTCATACCGGGAGCACAACTTCCTGACTGTCTTCAAAAAAAAAAAAAGAAAATTATGGACAGAGGGTAAAAACTAAGAGCCACAATAAAATTTAGCATGTTGTTTCCTCCAGAACTTCTCTTAGATTATCTGGACCAATGCTGAAGTCAGGTTCAGTTGTTCAGTTCTTAGACAGTCTGTCTATACCTATAATTATATATTATAATATATATTACATATTATATTTACATTGTATTTATTATATCACATTATTATATATAATAATGTTATTGTATTGTTTATTATAGTAATATATTTATAATTATAATAATATGCTTATTGTTATTTTATAAATAATAATAAATTTATTATGGAAATAAACCATGATATAAAGGTGGGGGGTGGGGTTTTTTATTGTTTGCATCCTCAGATATTTAATTTGATTAGGTCCACCTAATAATTTCAACATTTATGCCACAAATGTATTAAAAAAACCTTGCTGGTTGATCTAAATCAAAATATAACCATCATTGGAACAGCTATGTCTCCTAAGAACAGAAGCATAAAAACCTTTAAGAACATTTTGTGTTTATTTTGTTTTAAAAAGATGCTGGTTAACCACACATTTTCCAGCACCTGACATTTTAACTCCTCATGGCCAGCAGCTCAGAGGTGTTGCTGACTGGGATTCAGCAGTTCCTAGATGAGAATCTCTCATCCTGTGTTTAAAACACAGAAGCAAGGCTCTAGTGAGCATGACAGTCTCCCTTGCTCTTCAAACCACACAAAAATTAGTACAGCATCCCAGAATAGTGTAGGTTGGAGAAGACCTTTCAGACCATGAAGCCCCATGCCTTTCATAAACCCTGGGTGGCTGGGCCTGCCTGGCTGTCCTGCAAGTGCTGCAGGCACAGGGATGAAAGGCTGCCTCTGAAACAGAGCCGAGCTCTCAGTGCAGCCATGAGATGTCAGCACAGACCACTGCTTGTGAGCAAAGCTTTCCAAAGAGAAAATCTCAGCTGAGGGCATTCACACTGATCACTGCCAGCAGAAATCACCACTGCTTGTGAGCAAAGCTTTCCAAAGAGAAAATCTCAGCTGAGGGCATTCACACTGATCACTGCCAGCACAAACGCCAAAGTGGGATGTGACCCCCAGGAAAAACCCAAAATTGGGTGTTACAGGGACAGGGCTGCTGAAAACATTGGCAAAAAGGGAGGGGGAGGTTTGAGGGCCTCATCAAGGTTAGAGCTGATGTGTAAAGCAGAGAAAACTGCTGCAGTCAAACAGCACTATAATGCTTTAGTAACAGGAAAAACATGTAATTTTTGCAACTTAACTAGAATGTAGTTTAGTGATTAAAGACCTGTAATCTAAACCAGGGATAGCAAAACTCCGGGCAGAACACGGCCTTCGAAGTAGTTTCACCTGGCCTTTAAAGAACACCTGGCCAAGTTCCTGTGAGCCCATCATTGCTATGCTAACAGCTGTGCCCACTTAGAAGCACCAGGGAATGTCTCTTGAGCATGGTTATACCAACTCCCAGGACGGTTTGACTCCCTAACACAGAGCCAGAGCATTTATTCTAACCTTTTTCATCCTGAGATTGGGCAATTAAGTCTGTTCATATGGAAATGACAGTTAGGAGGCCAGGGGACATGGGTTTTTTATTGATATATCTAGGCTAACTACAGCACTGCATTTGCAAGGAGTTTACAAAATGAACCAGAGAAAAGGACATCTTTATTTATGAAAGAGGCTCAGATTTCTTCAGGCTTTGTTTTTCCACTTTAAATAATTGAGATCATTGAATTTCATTTGCAAAACAATGTAAACAAGCAATAAAATTGCTTGTCTCCAACCTGGATTGCTTCTCCATTTAGAAGAGGAAACTGTGTCTGTAGAGAGTCAACCAAGTTGTACTGGTTTTACATGGCAAGGTTTTGGTGGCAGGGGGCTGCAGGGGTGGTTTCTGGGAGAAGCTTCCAGAAGCTGCCCCATGTCCAGCAGAGCCAAGGCCAGCAGCTCCAGGACGGGCCAGCCACTGGCCAGGGCTGAGCCCAGCAGGGCCAGGGCAGCGCCTCGGGGGTGGCAGATTTAGGACTGGGGACAAGCAGCCGTGCAAGGACAAACTGCAGCCTGAGAGAGGAGTGAGAGCTGTGAGAGGAGCAGCTCTGCAGAGCCCAGGGCAGAGGAGGGGCAGGAGGAGCTCCAGGGTGCCCAGCTGGGATTGCCTTGGTGCAGCCAGAGCAGAGGAGGGGCAGGAGGAGCTCCAGGGTGCCCAGCTGGGATTGCCTTGGTGCGGCCAGAGCAGAGGAGGGGCAGGAGGAGCTCCAGGGTGCCCAGCTGGGATTGCCTTGGTGCGGCCCTGCAGCCCATGGAGGTGCTCTGGGGCCCAGAGATCCCCTGGGGCTGTGCAGGAGCCCACGCTGGAGCAGCTGCAGGCCCAAAGGAGGCTGCCATCTCCTGGGAAGCCCTGGAGTGCTGGAGCAGGCTCCTGGCAGGACCCACAGAGAGAGGAGCCCAGGCTGGAGCAGGGTTGCTGGCAGGGTTTGTGACCCAGCAGGGAAGCCAGGATGGAGCAGCCCGTCCCTGAAGGACTGCAGCCTCTGGAAGGGCTGGAGCAGTTTGTGAGGAACTGCAGCCCGTAGGAAGAGCTCACACTGGAGAAGTTCATGGAAGGCTGTGCCCTTTGGGAGGGACCCCATGCTGGAGCAGGGGGACAGCGTGAGGAGTCCACTCCCTGAGGAGGAAGGTGCTTCACAAGCAAAGTGTGATGACCAGCCTGAACCCCCATTCTTTGTCCCACTGTGCCATTCAGGGGGCAGGAGGTAGAGAACTGTGTAAAGTTCAGCCTGGAATGAAGGCAAGGGTGGGGAGAAGGCATTTTTAAGATTTGGGTTTATTTATCATTCTCCTACCCTGATTGCTAATAAATTAAACTTATTTCCTCAAGTTGTCTATTTTGCCTATGACTCAACTCGAGGAAATCAGTTTAATTTATTATTTACCCGTATCCTTTCCCTGCCCTTATCTTGAGCCAAACTTAGTAGATTTTCTGTGTTCTATCCAGTTGAGAAGGGTGTGATAGAGTGACTTTGACAGGCACCTGGCATTCCCACAGGAGTTATTGGTTGTGGATCAGTGATAACAAATGTGTGGGGCACTTTTAACTGAAGCTGTGTCCAAACCAGCACTGTCTCCCTGGCCATCAGAGGTGGGGACACAGAGACTGCTCTGCAGGAGCCAGCACAGGGACAGCACAGACACACACTGAATGCTTGTAGTTTCCTGTCTGCATGACATTCACCAGCATGGCCTCTAAATATCTTGTGTATTTCCATGTTTTTCACGCTCAAGGATTCCTCTGACCTCCCCTATTCTCCTCTGCCACCCTTCAAGGACATCCTTAAAGGAGTGCCTGGGGCTGGGCAGGAGCTGTGTGCCCCCTCAGACAGTGCTGCTCTGCTCTGTACATCTGTTTTTCTTCACTTTTGATGTGGCAAATTACCTGTGAGTTTGCAATTCACCAGAAAGTAATGGGAGCAGTCTCTGTCCTCATCTCAGTAAAGTATTTTGGGGATAACACAGCAAAGAACATGGTATTAAATAAACAATTTCAGTAAGAGGAAGAAGCTGATAAGGTCATTTGTTTCAAATTACATAAAGTCCTTTCTAGGATGTTTCCTCTTCCCAGTATAATTTTTCAAAATGTTCAATGCTAATTTGACTATTCCAAACCATTTTTTGTTCTTTGTATTCAGAAGGAATTTCAAAGACATTCAGGGGTTATGCAAATGTTCAGGAGCAGAAGATACTCTTTATTACCATTGTGCCAGATATTGCAGGAAGCCAAAATGAGAAATTTAGGAAAGCCATGGAAATGAGAATTGCTTTAATTCAATAACAGATTCATTGGCTTTCTAACTAGATTTGATCACTTGAGTATTTTATATTGTAGCTGTGTAAATATCTTTTAAATACCTACCACATCTGACACAGGAATTTCAAAAGCATCATAAAAAACAGTAGAATAAATCTGCTGAAAAAGTTAAAGAAAAATAAATATCTTAGTTCTTTCATGTGTTGGTAAATAATTCCTGCTCTGAAATGTCATTTTATTTAATTTTATAACACTCAAAACCACTTTAAAATGACATCTGTAATAAATATTCAAAAAATAACTCAGATGATATTTTACTGTTACACCTTACAGTAATGTCTGATTAACATCATACAAATTGCATTATAAATAGTTTCACCAGCACCAAAACAGAGAATTACATTTTACATAATTCACTTAAGCACATGGAATTTTGACTACAAAGGATTTTTTTCTTACACTTCTTATAGAGCTGATTTGATATGCTTTAACTTGTAAAATGACTCAATTACATGGTCCCAACATAAGGCAACATGGAAAATACCTGAAAACCAATGTGAGAGCAACTAGGAATTACAAAATTACACTGGCTAGTCACAGAATTTCTACTGTTCACTGAATTCAGGATTTTGAGCCTTATTTAATTCTGATAAAAAGCAAGATCTGACAAGTAAAGTCTTAGCCCAGGATTCAGAAACTCTGTTTTCACATAACCTTGGACAAGTTTCCTGGCTCAGTTGTCCATTCACAACACGGCATTAAAATGCTCCCTTCTATCTCCAAAGACTGTCAGCTCTCAGGAGCTCCCTGCCACTATTTTTTCATAAAAGAATTGGTACTTTAGGATTAAGATTAGAGCTGAACTAGGTAAGAGTGAATGTGCAATCTTTACCACAGGACACACTGATGAAATTGTTCTGGTGTTTAACAGAGGTAGGTGAGTGCTGCTGGAGAATGTACCAGGGATGTGCCCAATGACAGAGGGTGCCTGACACAGCTCCTGAGTCACAGTCCTGCACTGCAGTGTGCTGGGGGCCTCCTGAAAATTGTGATCTAACAGAAGTGTAGTGAAGCTCTTATCACATTCCAGTCTCTATTCAGCACTGCAGTCAGGGGGAAATTTCTTTAGTAACTTCTGTGGGCACTGAAGTAAATGTTCTCTTAGATGCCACTACCCAGAGGAAAAACCAGAATGTTTGGCACCCAAAATGAAATTCATGTGTCCTGCACCTTCAGTTTACTCAGCAGTTTCAGCACAAGACAAACATTCTAGCACAAAGCACATGCACAAAATTCATGAAAAAGAAGCATCAATAATCAAAACTGTAAAGTAAAAACTGGAAAATACATCAGATACATCTTCTGCATTGCAGAGTTGAAAAAGCAGTTGGTAATAACCTGAAGGAGAGAAGTCTGTAGCCTGATCATTGAGAGATTGGGGCAGTCTCCAGCAGTTAGCTACAACATCTGGAAAACAGCTGTATCTTCCTCTTGCAGTGCACTCACCACTGCACTGCACCCGAGAACTTCGCATCACAGCCACTGCCATCTGCTGGATTGCAGGACCCTGGAATGGTTTGGGTGGGAAAGGATGTGAAATATCATCTAGTTCCTGTCCAAAGTCCTTCTCCAGCTCTCCTGGAGCTGCTTCAGGCATTGGGAGGGGCTTTAAGGTCTCCCCAGAGCCTTGTCTTCTCCAAGCTGAACAGCCCCAGCTCTCTCAGTCCATCTCCAGAGCAGAGGTGCTGAGTCCTCTGAGAATCTTCATGCCTCCTCTGGACTCACTCCAACAGGTCCACATCCTTCTTAGAACTCTCAGGAGAACCCAAACTCTGGCCTGCAAGGTATTCTGAGGCACTTTGCTGAGACAGCAGAAAAGAGAGAAGAAAGCAAGAGATCTGCCTTGATCTAAAAGATGAATGGAGAAGTCTGATGAGCTGCCAGCTGAAATTATCTGGAAATACAAACACTGCAATGCACTTTCTTCTAAGGACACAAGGGTTTCCTAATTGACAACACCTGGAATGTTTTACTGATTTACCAGAATCTTTGTGTTTTATAGCCACCTGTGAGGAAAAAGGCTCACAACAGCTGACAAGATGCTCAGCCTCGCCACTCCGATTCCCCCTAGGGACCAGATGGACTAAGTAATCTGAGTTATCAGGCTCTGCAGGGCTGTGTTGTTGCAAAGGCACCTGTTGCTCACAAAGCCTGTTCACGCTGCCGTTTCAGCCCCACCACTCTTGCTGCCAGGAGGAACATGGCCCCAGTGAGCACTTCTGCCACAAAGGAGATCCAGACTAGTGCCAGGGACCAGCCAAACCTGATATCGATTTCCACCAGGAGATCCTTGCTCCTCAGGAGGCAAACAGCTTCTTGGAAGGCAGCAGCTGAATATGCAATATAGACACTGATCCCTGTAAGGGTAACAAGAGCTGAAAAGAGAAACATGTTCAGCTATACTTGGCAGCCACTGAAGAAATTAAAAACAATCAATTGGATATGTCTTAGGGCCTCTTTGCCACTCCTTCCTATTCTGGCCAGGCCAGATTTACAGATTATCTCTGCAATCCAGCTGAGGTTGGCTTTTTGGGGAATGAGGGTGAGAGGGAAGTAAAGGCAGGGTTATTTGTATCCACTGAGGATAACGTGTTCCCACTGTTAAAGACCGAATCACCATGTCTGGCAGCAAGCCTCCCACAATAAAAATCGAGTCCTATACTTTACAGATATCTAATGCATGTGCATCTCTGTTTTCAGTACTGTATTATAATGTATCCTCACTGCTGAGCACCATGTACAGTTGTCTCCCTGTATGCAAGAAAGCCCACAGAGACCCAGATTCTTGTATTTCAGGTCACTGAATTGAGGCTCTTTTCTGATTATTGTCAGCTCTGAGTGTTTAATGCCAATTTGTTGGTCTTTACTATCACCTTCCACCAAGAGTTGTGCTGTCATGGCTATCCATCACTTCCAGGTACCTGAGTCAAAGACATCTTTGGGACAGACTAAAAAAAAAATGAATTAGGGCACTTCATCAAGGAGCCAGATGTTTTCAGAATGAAAGGACTGTTCAAAAGGTGGCAAATGTAGGGAATGGCTTTACTGTATCATCAGCAGAAAAGATCCAGTAACAAGGCCCTGGATAAAAGGACTGCAGCCCAGGGAAAGAAAATACTGAAACACTTTCAAGACAAAATAGTGTCTTATCTGACACCAAGGGAGAAAATTTTAGTATGGCTTTCTGTTAAATTACAGTAAGTCTTGATGAGTCTGCCTTTTTGCCAGAAATGTATGTTTGATTAGAGGCAAACCAAGACAAAAGAATATTGGGTTATCCAGCAGTCCAAATTCATATTCCTGATTTTAGCCATCCTATGATGCCTGTGCCTTATTCTAGCCCTCTGCAAGGAGGTGGAAAAAAATCACTTCATACCTTTTGTCAGCAGAAATGGAAACGACTGATTTGTTGACGTTTTCAACAAGGTGCATTGAATTCTGTGATTCCACTTTCTGAGAAATGGGGAAACATAAAGGATGTCCTGACATGTGGAACGTATCAGTTCTGAGGGCTTAAAACCCCCACATAACTGGCATGGCATCTCCAAATATCTCTTTCTGCTGAGACAGAACTATCTAAATAATACCCAATTTTGTGAATTTGAGTGTCCTACAGAACTGTTCTGTGCATCCAGGCAGAGCAGGATGGGGCAGCTGTTCTCAGCCAAAGGCCAGCCCACAGTCTGTCCATGTTCTCCTGGGAAACTGCTCCAGCTGCATGCCCAGAGCATCCTCTAGCACCCCTCTCCTGACACTGTCTCTGTGTTTCCTTTCCCTCTTTGCAGCCCCAAATGGCTCAGAAAGGCCCCTGGGGAAATCATGCTTGGAACTTCACAGCTTTTAATTTTTCTCTGACTATTTGGAGCAGTTTTCCACCAGCCTTTTCAGTGAATACAGCTTTCTGCTCTTCTGAGGAATTAGAACTTGTTCTTTTTAGGAGACAACCATAATGGGGGATAGCTGGTCTGTGTTATCAGCATTTCAGACTAAAAAGCTCAGTCAAGGCTTTGAGACAGCAGCATTTGCTTCCAGCAATCTCTTAGCATTTTCTTCTTAAAAATAGGACTGTATGAGCAGCTGATGAGAGCCAATTCTGAGGATCCCCTCTTCTGTCGGGAAAAATTTCTGGTTTAAGTTACATTGTAAAACAGCACTGAAAATCTGTTTGGAACAGAAAATGCAGATTTAAAAACAGTTTTCCTACTTTGACAGAATGTTTTTAGGTTTTTTAATTCATAAATTACTTTCTAAAACACAGTGGGCTTGGATACAGAAAAAAAAAAAAGTGTGAAAGCATTTTACTAGCTTTGAATTGAAATGTTATACTCCAACTAAAATAACTTCTGGTGTTTTTTTTTTGTGACCCACAGTTTGGGGACACCACTCTAGATCAAAACTAGCAGTGAGGCTAACCCAGGAATGCCTAACAAGACCCTTTTCAGGAACTCAATACAAATGCCTTTTTAAAAACATCAGTTTTCTTAATAGTTGCAAAATCTGTGCAACCTTATGACGTGTGATTCCATGGTCTCTTTTCCATCACCCCCTTACCCTGTCTGTAAAGAATTTGTGCAGTGTGCTGAGAAGTTATTAATTCTTTAGTGTTAATGGGCACAGAAAACACAGATTGTTCAAAGGGTGACTCACTCCCCAAGGAGGGATATTTGCCTTTCCTAAGTAGCTCTATTCCAGAATCAGGGCCCCAGCAGACACCAGGTGAGTGAACACAGCATTGCTCTGAAATTCCTGCTTGCCTTTGATTCCCTGGCAAACAAAGTGATGTTTTCCAGATACAATCTCTTGTTATCTAAAACAGGCCAGGAGTTTGATTGAGTACCTCCAAAAAGGAAAAGCAGTCCTGTCATTAGGAGCAGTAGGTAGGCCCTGGCAAGAATACTGATGAATCCAGTCATTCCTCCAAAAATCATCAGTATCAGGCTGAGGGGCATCAGGATAACAAATGTTCCATGCATATCTGAAGAAAAATGAAGAATGTTAATATTGTAATGTTTTATTATGGTGTCAGTGGAGGTACCAATAATTATTAAGTGCAGAGCCTCTGATCAGAATCAAAGCCTCATTCTGTGCTGCACAAACAAGAAATTGGACAAGACCTTGGGTTTTCAGAGTAAATCAGCAGGACAAACATGGTATGGAGGAAAAGGTAACAAGCAGAACAAATCCTCACAGGATCACAGCCTGTGTTTCAGAGACCACAGATATAAAGGATATGTCTACACAGATTTATAAGAGCAATTAAATTGTTCTCAGCTCTTGAGCCAGCTGGATATCAGGTGATGCACTGCAGACCAGGTAGGCACCAGCAACCTTAACAAAAAGTAGCCCTGTTCTGTGAATCCCATTGTTCTGTTTGAGAGGTGAGATCCAGCCATGATTTGATTAAAGGTTTCTCTTCTGTCACGTGTCCTCTGCTGCACTAATGTAGCAAATTGTTGACCTTTTCCTTTGTTGCAGCTGACCATCAACTAGAGGTAAATTTTCCCATCCAGCTCTGATTCTGTCACTGCTTTCTATAGCAGCTTCACTAAGTGCATTAACCTATCCTGCTTGCTTCCTCCCATGCTAAATGTTTTACATTACTCTTTCTTGATCCCTATAACATTTTAATAGCTGTGTAAACAGAGGGTTGCTATGTATTTTTTCATATCACCCTGTTTTTTCCATCATAAATCATTATTGGGTCATTGTTCCCTCTGATGCATTCTATCCACAACATTCAACCCAACGTTTTTTTGGAATAATATCCAAAACAAAGTAATTCCAGTATCAATTTGTTTCATACCAGAGTAAAGTGCCAAGTAACTGCAAAAAGCAAATGTAAAATCCATATTCTGAAGAGTCTAGGCTTAATTATCTCAATTTCACAGAGGAGCAATACACCATTAGCTTAAGAAAAGGAATCACTTAAGAGTTCACAGTTGTGTGTGATCAAATGATCAATTTTTTCAAGTCACTGTAAGTGCCCAGGGAATTGGAGGTACTGCATCTGCCACTGGCTAAGGATCCAGCTCATCCTCTACAGCAGCATTATAAAGATCAGACACAACTGTGTGCATGTCTCTGCTCAGTTCCAGAAGCCTGGAAGGTTAGGAAGGGTCTGCACGGCATCAAGGCAGACACTGTTGATGTCTGTACTTGAGTAGAATGTGGTTTCCAGACATAATTATTTGTTTTGTGTAGCACAGAACATGCTCACAAAAAAAAAAAAAAAAAGAATTGTGGCAAATGATAAAGTTTTGGAAGGTGACTTTTTTTCCTGCTTACTTACACTGTTATTATGTTTTCATATTCAATCCCATGTATGCTCACATCAGGACCAGCTGATGCTCAGAAATCATGAACTCAACATTCTGCACTGAATAGAGCACTTTCCCTCTTTGATTCTAAAGCTGAGGACATTGTCTGGGCCTTCCTTCAGCAAAACTGGCCACGGCTGCTGCTCCTGGCCAAGAAACACAGACCTAAAGCAATTGTCAATGCTAACAGCCAGATCACTGGGAACAGACCAGCATGTCCAAACTGCCTGCAAGTCTGAGCTGAATTCCAAGATGAGAAATAGCCACGGAACTCATTCAGGAGTTTTGTGTGGTTAGAAGGGGTTGTAGAGGATGTGGTGAAACTCAATGTACAGAACAGAGATAGGGCACAATTCAGCTCTCATATTCCAAGAGGCACCGTGGTCTTCAGCCACTTTTGAGCTTACTGAGGGTTATTTGGTCTCATTTTGATCATTCCCCACCATTCTGATATCCATGTGTCCTCTTAGATTTGGTCTTGCATGGAAAAGGTGAAAAAGCCTTGGGAGAATAAAATCTTGGGAGGATTCAATTAACATCTAAAAAGCATGAATGTAAGAATGGTGCAACTCTGTCCTCAGGCCTGGCCTTGCTGAGAGAGAACAAACATAAACAAACTCATGGCTGACTCTCTGTCTTGTGATTTTTCAGGTGTCCCTCACCAGTCCAGGTCACTGCTAACAAACTCCACCTCAGGACAACAGCACTAACTTGTCATTTTTTTGACTTTTCTTGTCATGGTGTGATGGCAGCTACTGCAGCCTGAGCCAGGACACGTGTGGGTGAGCAAAACACAACTCTGAATGGAACCTTGTGAAGGAAAGGGACAGGAAAACCATACCAGAGCATCCTTGGGAGTGTCCTAGATTGCATTAATGATCTGTGACGGTTGCAATATCAGAATAACTCTGATTTTCATGCCCTCTTCAGTGAAAATGTAGGGTTTAGGGACAGCTCAGCTGAAACCCACAAACTCCACTGTGACAGAGCCTCACTTTTCCTACACACAGCTGGGATCACACTTCTCATTAATCACCTGCAGCTTTTTTAAAATCAAATATTTAGTGAATTCTATTTGGTTAAATAGTACTTTTATAATCTCCAGTGTTCTAGTTCAATATCTAATACTCATTTGTACTATGAAATCTGCAACTGCCTGAAAAACTTTTTCTAAAATGCTGCCATGGAAACCACTCAGGAATCTGAATTCATGCCATCTGGCATATGATATTATGCCATTATATTCCTTGATTAGAGGAACAGAATTAGTTTATAGAAGAACATGACTTAAAATATCTTTACTGTGTTTCTGTCTTCAATAATCATCTCTGAAAGAAGTTAAAACATTAATTTTGCAGTCATTTTAGTGTTTTTTTAGTTTCTGTTGAAATACCCATTTTGCATTATGTATTAAACATATAGCTGTCTTCATATTGATGAAATTAATCCAGTATTGGGAAAAAAAACCACCCTAAGCATTTTGCACACGAAGAGGCATGTGCACTTTCTTGTAAAACAGACTTCAGTTTCCCACATCTATTTCTCAACACCTGAATTCCCTGTTAGTCCAACATGAAAAATCCAGTGGTTTTATCTTGGAAATACTGAAACAAACTCATAAACTTTTAAAAAACACTCCCTTTTTTGAAGCAAAAAAGAATCAAATTGCTTCATCGTAGTTACTGAAGTTGTACATTAGCTAGCCAAAGCTCTTTCACTAGAGGTCTGGCCAAATATCTGTAGAAGTGACATCTGCAGTGTGTGTCCAGATCTGAGAATTTGGCAGGATTTCTAAATTACCACTCAACACAGTTGTTTGAGGAGTTGTTTCTGAGAGAATTCTGTGGAATGAAACAGAAACGCTGAGCGGTGTCAGAAGTAACCAAGTGCAAGCCCAGCAGTTTTGTTAATCATCTCCTGTTAACATCCTGCAGCTTAATTGCTTCAAACTAACTTTGGGTTTGTTTGCACAGCTTATAATAGCAAATAGTGCCTAGAAATCTGTAATATCACCTCATCAGAAATACTCCAAATGGCAGTGGCTCAGAAGGGCTTAATTAAGGGCCTGTTTATCTTACCCAGCAGTAACTAAACAGCCAGTTAGAAAGACAATAGCCTCCAGCTGAAACAGACTCCTGGCAGTTGTTAAAACCAATGGGGCTGCTCCAGAAGGACTTGGCAAAGCCAGGAAGAAACAGTGTACAGAGACAGTCTGACCTGCTTGCTAGAGGAAAAAGCAAGGAAACAACTTAGAAAACCAAGGAACAACTGAAAAAAACTTGTCTGTGGCTAAAAGAGTCTTCTGGGCTTGGACCACAGGCACAGGAAGGCCTGGATTCCCTCCAGTTCAACAGAGAAAAGGTGATGGAGGAGGATTGCTCACAGAGTTAGGGGTCTCCAGGATGATTAGACAGGCTCTGGTCTGTGTGTAACATGTTTGGGCTTCGTGCTTCTCTCAAAAAATCTCTGAGCTAAACGGGAAGACCAATTGCAGATGGCAGAAATAAAATTATGTTAGACCTGGAGCAAGTGGCACTGACAAAAACCTCCAGAAGCAGGAATGGGTAGAATGATGAATGTGAGCGATGCACTGTGGCTCACATTCTGTTGCTGTGGTACCAATGAATCTGGAAACAAGAACATTCATCAGAACTTGTCACTAGTTAGGCCTCAGCTGCAGTGGTGCTGCAGTTATCTCAGATTTCTGTACATATTTACTGTCATATCTACAGTAAGTACTGAAGCAGATGTTCACTGGCACCTCTCAGAAGGAACAGTGCACTGTTGCTCAGAAACAGGTACCAGATAATTAAACCAGAATTTCTATGTGCATCATCTGGGTCTCATTTCACTTGGCCTCTGAAATGGCTCTTGCTCCAGCCCCAGCTGTTTCCTTCTGGTAGCTTAAAATCAAAAGAAAATTTGCAAAGATCTGTAAATCCCTCAGGAAAAAAAAAAAAGTCACAGTGGCCAAAGAGCAGAGTATTCTTTATGACATTATAAACTGCATGCAACTCAGTAAAAATAAAGCAGAACAATGAGGAGCAGGGTGAAGTGTGAAAGCAGCTGCTGCATGACTGTTAGAAGGTCCACATGCTGTAAGGAAATCCAGACAAGTTTATCTGTGCTATTAAGCTCATTTTGTTGAGGAAGAAACCAGCTGTCACATTAAAAAGAACTGAGGTATCAAAGCTGCCTCTGCTGCAAAGATTGCAAAGATTGTTTCCCTGCAGGAAGCACAAAACTTGTCTGCAGCCTCATGGTTCCAGTTACATTCAAGTCTAAAAAAGAAAAAATAAAAATACTCTGGAGACAATACTTGAAGCAGTTGTGCATGGGAACAACTCGATTTTATAACAGGAAAAACAATATGAGTGGAAAGCACATCCATTAAGTACTAATTTCTGGATGGGTCAGGAAGAGAGGAGAGCACTAAAAATGGACCTGTAAAAGGAAACCAATCATTGGCCATGCTGTTCAAGCCTCTGACAAAAAAAATCAGGATTGCCAGAGGCTTAACCTTACCTTGTAGGTACCTAATGCAGATGGTCTGTGTGTCACACATATAGTAAGAAAGAACAGCAGTTCCTGTCACATTGTTTTTCACAATGGCAGCCCCAGCTCTGCAGCATCCCAAATGCAAAACTGAGATTCAAGAGAATTTGTCTGGTTTTGATTAGAAATATTTACAATATTTTTTATTTTGCAAGGACTTCACTGGTGCTGCCTTCAGCTAAATCTGTACTGGTATTTACTCATTATTAACAACATAGGCTTTGGTAAATGGAAAACATTTATAGAACAAAAATGTCTAAGAGCAACTTGTCACCAGTGTAACACATTGAGGGGTTTTGTTTGGGTTTTTCTTTTCTCTTCAGAACTTCTTTTAAAAAGCTCAAACTCTTGGGGAAAAGTTTTCAGCTGATTAAGCACTGCCATTCCTTCTACTCAGCAGCTTCCCTCTCTCTCTGTGTGATCCTCAACATCTAGATTTTGGACATTACTTTTCTGCTACTGGAAAATGGTGAAGCTGTTGAGAATTCAATGCAGCTGCTTTTGAAGTCAGTGACATCCTTATTTTGTCATTTAGAGAGAGATAGATTCAGCTCACCATGAAAAATGTTGCTCTTGCAGCTTGTCTGCCAGAGCTGGCACAGGAGAACACAGGGCAAGACAAAATATTAGAGGTGTCTTTGCTGACAAATTTAAATTCTAAGGGGAATTTTCAGAGGGCTTTCTTTAATCTTAGTGGTCAGCAAGAGACTCTAATAACTGTTTAAATTACAGAAAGTGATACTTTCATTTCATTCCTCTTTGGACCAGAGGAAAGTGAAAAACAATTATAATGCAGAACTCTCAGAAAAGCTAGTGGTAGGCAGTCAAGTGGTATTTTTCTTTAGACATTGGCTGATGTTTTGAACAAATAAATAACCAGGCCACACTGTCATCTGTAATAGGGAAACATTTTATCCATCATGGCTTTGAGGGGGAGAGAGGGTATACACTGCATGTTCAGTGTGAACACTCAGTGTGAACTCCCAGGGTGGGGAGTGGTAAGAAAAGAAAAGGAAGGCTAATGTGGAGCAGAGTGTTTGTGTCTAATCCATTAGAGGAGTAGCTCAAGAGTGCTCCTGTGATATGAAAATACGTCTTAGCCCCAGGCTTAACAAGGCCTGGGTTGATTGCCTGGGCAATATTGCTGCTAGCACAGGGTTTTACTCGGGCAGGATTTTAATTTGCCAGGAGCTCAATTTGAAGTACACAATAAGCCTAAAAGGAGTCTGCTGGGATGAATAGGAGGGATATTGGAAATGTGGGGGAAGGGACTGTGAGGGCTTTTAATTCTCTAATGAAGGGTTTGTGTTGTGGCAGTGGCCAGCACTATTGCTCCCACTTAGGCCCAGCTCTTTGCATTTACATACAGACTTTCCCCAATCTCTTTGGCACTTGTGTCTAGTTAAGACATGCCAGAAAGTGCATTCAAACTCTGAAAAATGAGGGATGTGACCAATGTATTACTTAAGTGCTAGTTTAGGAGACAGTCCTTTCAAGTCCTTTTAGGAATAACCAGAAAGAAACACATTTGATGTTGCCAGAGCTCATGAAATTCAGTGCCAATCAAACAGTGAGCAATACCTGTGTACCACTAGATGGAATGAGATTAATCCCATGTGGTTGTGCCTCACAGACACCTTCACAGGCACACAGAGAGAAAAAAGAGATTTTTTTTTAAGTAACCAATTAAAGCTTGCAATTAGTTTGGTTACCACATATAGCAACAGATGAAGAAACTGCTGTAACTACACTGCAATCCACAGTCACAGAAATTCCCTCTAAAATTCTTGTTAAAATGTGTTGTGCATAAAGATGGTTTGCCATGGTCTGCCTAAACATGATGCAGTGGCCACAGTCAGAAACATCTAAAAGAGAAGAGTAAGGCTGATGTAGAAGGTACTATCTTAGGACCTGATGAATCTAGATCTCATTTAGAAATATCTGTACTTCCTAGAAGGAAGAAGTACTGCCATGCTACTTTCTATGTTCAGCTGCTGCTGCTGAGGATCTGTAGCCTCACCACACTGAAACTGCATTGAAGCTGAGCAAAAAAAATCAAAAAGTTAACTCAGTAGGGTGTTCCAATCAAACCTAGAAGGTTCTTTCAGTTGAAGTATCTTTGATTTCTCCTCTCATCAGGCAGACTATGCCTGTTTATAATAAAATATTCAAGTGTCTTTGCAGACCTGAAGTCTTTTTCCAGGAATATAAAAATAGTACTTGATATGAAAGTGAGAGGGAAAAAAAAGTCCAAGGCCCTGAAGAGTCAGTAAACATAATTATTAATCCAATTTTTATTCATATCCACTATTTTCTCACACTTCATGACTCACAAAGAGCCATCCTTTGTTTCCAAGCCAACATCATTTTTATAATCAAAAGAGCACTGCTTTTTGGGTCTGTTTTGTTATTTAACTGAAGAGCTGCAGTCTCTCACCTGAGAAAAATAACAGCTCTACCTTTTGCAAATATGCAGACAATTTTTGAAAAGCAAATTGTTTTATCCTGAAATGTTGGACTATCACCAACATAACAGTGGAGGTGCTGACACTTAAAACATGATCAGGCAGGTGCAGTTAATGCTGACCCCTCACAGTCTGAGTGATCCAGCAGACAATCACTGCCACTGATTTCAGTACCCTCGAGCAGCTACCACCTCTCCTTTGAGCATGGAGGATTAAAGAAATGGCACTTCCTGTCTGAAAGCACAGAGAGACACCCTGGGCCGTAAGAACTGAACCTGCTGATGTGTTTATACGGCTGCTTCAGGAGCTCACTGGGATCTGACTCCTCCTGAACCTTCCCTGTGACACAGCCCCAGCAGCACCAGCACCTCCCAGGCTCCCCTTCTGTGCTGCACCTGCAGCTGGATCACGAGAGGCTGCTCCAAAAAACTAAAGACACTTCAAGCCTCTCTAGAGCCCAGGGAATAGCTGGTTTTGAGGCAAGAGTTCCATTTTAAGAAACAGGACAAATGCATGTTTTCTGCAGAGCCAGGGAGAAGAGGTGAGTAAATAAAAAATTTGCAAAAAGCAAGCCCACACAGGAGAGTGTGTGAGGGAAGGATTGTGCTGAATATATGATGCACAGACAGTAAATCACCTTCTAGGAGATGCCTGTAACTATTTGAAAATATTCAGTTTGGACTTTTTGAAAACATTCTGGCATTGACAAATGAATCTGAAGAAAAAGAAGTAAATATATTAGAAGCTTAATGTTTTTGAACACGATGTTCTTCAAAGACTTTGAATGCTGCTTTTGGTTGTTGATTTATTTTCTTAAATTCTCACATACTTAAGTCTTTTATCAGTGCCAGGAATCCCACTGAAATGTTAGAAAAGTAGCTGTGTTTAAGATTAGTTTAAATGTGTTCTTAAGCATTTTCAGTAATCAGACTCCTTTGAGGTGATTGTGAACACTTTTGCCTTTCATTTATAACAACTATGTACCTTCCTGAGCCATTCCAGTCAGAGAAGTCTTGCTCCTGTGGAAGAAATTAGCTGAACTTGTCATCAAATAGATGGTTATTACAACAGTAAACACGCTCAAAGACCACAGGCAGTGACAGATATTGTACAGAAGCAGAATCAAAACACTTTCTTAGTGAATTCCCCCTCTGAATCAGAAATGAGTCCTTGCAAGTGGCCAGGGAGGGAGGGAAGAGTGGATGGAAATATAAAATAATATAAACGCTACTCACACAAAAGCTGTCTGTGTGACTCGGTGATGTTTGCATTCTCATGCCAGAAGGGGTTTATCAAAGGGTAACATTCACTCCTCACTATTAGAAAAAGGGGAAAAACAATGAGGAAAAAATTATACTATCATATCTGTTTGCTATACATATATTTGATTTTTTGCATGTACATATAATTCATATAATACTAGCTGCTTCTAAACCAGCCATTCCTAGGTAGGGAAGGAAATGACAGGATTTTTAGCATGCAGCATCAGCTGCTCCCATGGGGCCTGACCGCTGGAGTCAACAGGGAAACAGCTGCTCATTGCAGTGGGGCTCAGTGCACAGCAAAGAGGGAATTCCTGTAACCTGCTCTTCCTCCCTGCTCCTCTGGAGCAACGTCCTTTCTTGCCTATGGCAAACATTTCTCACTCCTGGCTTTTAAGAGTGGAATCAAAGCCAAAAGTTAAACGCCTAGCATATCAATAAACTACATGGGGAAAAGCCTATCTATTGATTATAATAATCCAATATTATGATACATAATACTTATATTTAAATTAATTGTATTTTTATGTAAATAAAATACATGGTGTTTCTATTTCTGTTAGTTATACTATTATTTATCATTTCAATGGCTTTAACCCAGAACTTTCGCCCTTTAATTTCCTGAACCAAATGAAAAGACATCTCCTTCCTTCTAAATGGTTAACGTTTATTAGATTATCTTGAATTAAAAGATAATGTAAAATCAGGTTACAGTAGCAGAAAATTCACTCTCCCCATGTCTCCTTCGGCAAGGGACACGGGAGGTATTGACAAGGCACTGCCCACGGGTCCCGAGCACGGCCGGGAGCGCCCGTCCCTCGGAGCACGGAGAGCCGGAGCTCCGCGGGCAGCGGGCACTGCCCCCGAGCCGAACCCCGCAGCCGGACGGAGCCCCGCATTTCCATTCCCGCATATCCACAGCCGGACGGAGCCCCGCATCCCCATCCCTGCAGCCGGACGGAGCCGCGCATCCCCGCAGCCGGACGGAGCCGCGCATCCCCATCCCCGCATCTCCATCCCCGCATCCCCGCAGCCGGACGGAGCCCGCAGCCGGACCCCGAAGCCAGAGCCCCGCATCCCCATCCCCGCAGCCTGCCCAGCAGCCGGACGGAGCCCCGCATGGCCGCACGCAGAGCCCGCAGCGGAGCCCGCAGCCGGAGCGCTGCGCTGCCCCGGGCCCGCACTCACCGCGGCAGGTCCGCCAGAGCCCCGAGTGCGAGCTGAGCGCGTCCGTGCCGTTCCGGGACGCCTCCAGCTTGGAGGCATCGATGATGTACCAGAAGTCGGTCGCGATGGCCACCACGAGGAAGATGAAGCTCGAAAGTCCCACCAGGGCCACGAAGAGGGAGAGCGCGCCCAAGTTAACCCTCATGGTGCCGCCGCGGCCGCCGCGCCTCGCCCGGCCCCGCGGCCGCGCAGGTAGCGCTCCCCGAGCCCCGCCCCGGCTGCTCCGCGCCCCCCGGTGCTCCCGGCCCGACGGCGGCTCTTGGCTCCTGCCCTGTCCGGGGTAGGTAGCAGCGCGCGTCCAGCGCCGGGCCGCGGGCAGGTGGAGGCAGGACCCTCCCTCGGGGCGCCCGGGAGCGGCGGGGACGCGGCTCCGTCCCGCGGACGGCGGCGGGCACGCGGGGACGGGGCACCGGGACTGCTTTTTCGAAAGACGGCTCCGGACCGTCACGCCGAGGCTGCCAGCGGGAAAGCTCAGGCGGAGCAGCGGCCCGAGGGCTGCGGAGCTTCTGCGGCGGCGGAGGCGGTGCCCGCTCCCGCAGCAGCGCTGCCCGCTCGCCTTGGTCGCTATCGCTTTTGAACGCGCAGGGCTCGGTGCGGTGCGCGGCGCCTGCGTGTGTGGGACAGCCCCGGCCGAGCTCACCGCGCCGGGATTCCCTCTGAGGAAAAAACCGACGGGAAAAGCGATGCTGCATGAAGCGCCGGACCCCACGCCGCCGGCTCCCCTTTCGTGGTTTTTTTTGTTTGTTTGTTTGTTTGTTTTTGTTTTGTTTGTTTGGTTTTTCTCTCTTTTTTTGTTTGTTTGCTCGTTTTTGTTCGTATTTTTGTGTGCTTTTCCCCTCCCCGATACCCTTTAAAAAAAAAATCTAAATACGAGGAAACGAAAATCCAGAAAAGATTCTTTGCGGATATTCTTAACGTGACCCGTGATATGCCATGACCCTGCCAAAAGAAGGAGTATATTTTGTAATGTTCCCAAAATATTGATACTTAATGAGCAGGACGAGTGTTAACTTGAATTACTTAATGCTTCTATTTTGTGGGTCTTAAGATAAAACTTCTTTTTATGCCGTTTTCGTACAGAAAAAAAATTCTTTGAAAGAAATTCGTCACTGTGTTTTAGTAAATTATTTTGGAAAAGGTTTTCAGTAATAGAGCTTATTTGTTTTTGTTCGAGACAGTAGAAATCGGAAAATCTTTGTCGTTAATGCTGAAAAAATAATATATGATTATTTAATTCTGAGATCAAGATAAAGGCTGCTAAGATTTCACAGTTCAATCAGCGGCGCAAAAGCTGTTCATTCACATTAATTTTTTATGTCCCCTTCCTATTTTCGTGTAAGGATTTGGAGTTCTCCATCACACAGGGCTTCCGTCAAATTATCTTCTATAATTGAGTGGAAAAATAAAGCCCCTGTTTCCGCAGGAGTTATCATAAATTCTCGCTTTAAAAGAACGGAAAAAAAACCTTCCTCAAAACCGAACGAAATAGCAGCGCGGAGCAGCGGGACCGGGAAGCAGAACGAGAGCCCCTAGCCCTGCACCCGCAGCAATAATTCCAGCTTTGTTCGTGGGCTTTTACTCGCAAATATCACACTAAAGGTTTGTTGCTTCTCTCCGTGTGTGTATACGATCACTGCGTCGGGTAATTGTTATCCCCGCTCCTGCCCCGAGAACAATTCGATGAGGTGTTACATAGGTTTATATAATGCTTTTAACGAAAAACGAAATGCAATTAAAACACCCACGCGGAAAACCATCACAGAAATAAACCCAAACCAGACTAAGCGGCCCCACCTCCCCGCGGCTTCCTTCGAATTGTCCTTTTATTTGCAAGGCAAATCTCTTTGTTTTGAGTTAAATTTGAGAGTCGAATAAGGAGCGCAGCCCGTCCCAACTCTTCTCAAACGAGGCCGGAGGAAGGAACCATCGGGATAAGTAACAACGGCCGAGCCCTCTGCACCGGCTCCCCCCCGGGCCGCCGGGACGCGCCGCCCGTCCCCGCTCCTGGCCCGTCGGTCCCGCCCGGTGCACACGCCCGCGGCACCGGGCGCTGCGGGAGCGCAGTGGGGCCCCAGTCGTGAGCGGGACAGAACCGCGCGGGAACCGGGAGGGCCACGGGCGTCTCCGCACGAGGGAAGGGGCGCGCCGAGCTTTCTCCGCATAAGCGTGCGGCCGGCGGATGCGTCGGCGTCTGTGCACGTTCCCGGCCGCCCGGCCGCGTATTCTCCCCGGTACCGACGGGCATCGCCCGCTTCTCTGCTGAGGCGGGCACGACCGGTGTGGTGCCCGGCGCTCCGCAGGCCGCGGTTCGGTGCGGCGCGGCCGTGCGGAGGTGCGGGCCGGAGCGGCGCGGGCGGGCCGGGT